>JANHFO010003506.1:31559-59972 GCA_032468095.1 Pareas carinatus | reverse complement strand
AATTCCATCGCTCTATATTGCATCAAAGTCATTTCATCCTCCGTTCCATCAACTCTAGTCTGAATTTCCTGAATCTTCGCTTCTGTATTCACATTAGCCTGAACAAAGTTTTCTTCCAATTCACCCATCTTGTTTGACATCACTTTAAATGCTGAAATAATGCCCTCCTGTTATTCCTTATTTTGCATAGCCATAGCCTCCATCATTTGCTTATTTAGCTTAACCATAGCCTCCTCCATTATAGCGTTTTGTTCTTGGGCTGTAACTTTCATTGCCTCTTGCACCATGTTGTTAATAAGTTTCTGCAAGGATTCAACACTCATTGCTTGTGAGTCCATTAAAAATGGTAATTTAGATGCTTGAGCAGGGGAGCTCCCAGCACTTTTGGTAAGTCCAGACGTTCCCTTCAACTATTTTAGACTGCAGTTTTTACAATTCTTCACCACTGGCAATAATAATGTCAGCTCTTTGAGGTGGACCAGACTAGGAAACCAAAGTTATGAATGTTAATACTGTATATATTGTAATGTTATTGTTAGATCTGAGGTGCCTCGGGTTCGTTCGCAGAAAGAAGAAGCGGAGAAGCCTCAGTGAATCCAAACAACATTTATTAACAAAGTAACCAGAGAGAGAATGTAACCAGCGGGGCTGGAAAAATACAGGGATTTTTATAACCGGTTTTTGACTGTCGCAGCAGTCAATCACAGGGTGCCTTTGCTAGTCTCCTGGATGTCTAGAGGGTTTGGGAGGGAAACAGCTTCTCACATCTGCTGTCTGGAGATTGACAAGGCAATTAGGGTCAGACATGCTGGAGCCACTCCGTTTGACCAGGAAGCTCCCCTAGATAGCAAAGGACCCTTGCTTTACCAGCCGAACCCTTGGATCCCAAGCAGGGCTCTTGCTTAATCTGTAACGCTTGGGATCCAGCAGTTATAGTAACAGAATCTTGCATGTGTGTTTTCTCCCTCCTTCCCTTTATCTTTGTGAGAATTCAAGAGCATCAAGTCTGAGATGATTTCTCAAATTACATTTCTGCCTTGGGTTTCTTTTTTTAAAAAAAACCTGATAGTTTTCTTGGTTGCAACTGTTTCTTCTGTTGCTCCTACTTCCCATTACTATTATTTAGGGTGGATGCAGGTTAAGCCAAATTTGGCCTAGTCTCGTGTAATTGGAAATCACCAGTTTCATAATCTGAAGATGGGTCACAAAAAGCCAGGTCACAAAACCAACTCTGCCAATGATATAACAATACCAAAAAGATTTCAAGATACACATAAGGTCAGAGTTGGGTCTATTCATTAGAAAACCTAAGTAGAAGGCCAAGCATTCATGAACCTTTTCCAGACCAATGGCCTTTACATATGTTGGACTACATATCCCATTATATTAAGCTATCTATTGGCAATATTCCCCAAGTCGTAGCATCACTAATCTCCCAATCATGCAATTTATGGAATTGAAAGAATTATAATCCAACATACCTGGAGGACACAAGATGGGGAGAGACTGGCCAGTGGTCACTCTAACTGTGGATGATAAATGCAAACCCAACACATTTGGAGAGACACAGTGAGACTGAGGAATTTGACATTCCAACTCTTGCACAAATGTAACTTCTTATAACACTGGATAGCTTGGTCACAACATGGAATGTGTCATTAAGCAAAATTTGGAGAGCCACGGTTCTTTGCTGCTGGACTTCAGTAAAAGCTTCAAACATAATCTAGTAGAAAAGCCCTTGAAAGAGTTAAAATTGTATGAGGAATAATATGTTCAAATGAGCAGATGCTCATTGTTATGGAAGCATAGATTAATTACTGTGTTTGGTTCCAATTCAGTTCCATGTTCAGCTCATTTTAATTATTATTTTCAGATCAATGATTATGGGTTGGTTATCCTCATTACTTGGAATAATGCTCTTCTTAATCTCTGTTTTTCAGAACTGCCTAAATTTTCTTGTAAGACTTGAGCTCTGCTGCCCCTGATTCCAAATTACGTCCTAATGTAGTTTCGCTTAATCTATCTTGATTACAGATGGTAGAACCAAGGAAAGCCTAATTATGAAATCTATAGTTAATTATTATGACCATTATCAAAAGGCTTTATATAATCATTCAAATTTTTTGATAATTTTTATTTTATTAAACAGATAATTATCATATAACATTCTTTATTCCTTTGGCTAGTACAAAGGTGGGCAAAGTGGGGGAAGTGGAACTGTGAGTTTTCAAATGTTGACAAAGGATAATTCCCAATATACCTTACCACTGGATACACCAGCCAGATTTTTCAAAACTTGGAAGGTCACACATTTCCCATTCTCGGACAAGAGCAAATCAATATGTCATTTGCAATGCACTACTTATATGGGAGAGGTGGAACCTTCACTACACTATTCCTAACACTTTAGTTTAGTTTTGTCTTCACTACATCATGTTCATGCAGGCACAAAGAAATCTAAAGTTTCAAAAGACCTGAACACCATAAATAGGAACAGTTGTATGCAACTAAGCAGTATGAGACTGATTCAAAATTGGATTTATTGAGTTTGTTTACCATTCTTATATTTCAGCCAATGACAGTTAACAAAATCAACATACACATTTTTACTTCAAATAACCAACGTGATAAAACTCGTGGAATAATAAATGTTGAAACCCAACAACATACTGTATATCCATAGGTGTATCAATATAAAACCTGGAATGCTAGTCTAACGTCAAAATAACTACTGGATGGAAAAGCCAATGGTGAACAAGTTCATTTATCAGCCTGGCAAGAGGCAGATCAAACTATTTGCGGGTGGGCTTCCAAATTGTTGAGCCATCATAAAGAATAATCATGTCTAAGAACTTCCTTTCATAATAGCACATGCAATAGATCTTTGACCACTGATCATAAATCCCAGGATACAGGAATTCTTATGTTCCTTTTAGTAAACAGTCCGATTAATGTAGGGGACTATAAGAGATTATAAGAGATAAGTACCTTAAATTTAAATCAGAAATCTGTGTGTTTCATGTTCCTATCTGAAAGCCTGCATAACACGTTCTTGATCTCCTATAACTTTTTTCTGGTTTGTATTCAAACACAGCATCCACTTTTCCCAAGTTTCCTTGTTATATTGTTATTGTTATATTTAATCATTTTATTGATTTTATATCCATAACACGCAAACTACAAATCATATCATTCCAACATATTTACATTATTCTTACATTTATTCAATACATCCAATATAACCTTCCTTTATTCATTTTCTATTATATTCTTATTGTCCTGTGAAACATTATTGTTGCCTTCCATTTCTTATGCTGATTGTTAATAGCTATTGCATGTTTACATTCTCTGCTTTCCTGCTCTAAGAACCAGTCCTAAACAGAATTCCATGAAAATGCTCTGCAAACTCCAAAAGTGTCCATGGCCGTTCTCTCCTACTTGCCTCCCAATAATGTCAAGCATTCTTCAGTTTCTTGCTCTCTTATTCGGTTCTTTCGTATTAATGTTCCCAAAGCTCCATCCATATAGTTATGGAACTTGTCTTATTTTATATTTTGTTTATTGTCTATAGTGTTCTTGATTTCTCTCACTGTCCCCTGATCATTGTCCAGAACAGTGTCATTTATGCTATTCTGGTGGTTTATTATTAAACCACAGCTCAATTTAAATTGGTACTCTTTGTATTTAGCAAATTCAAAATCTCCTCCAATAGCTATCTGCTCTCACTTCTTCCTATATTTATGTTCATTTGTAGTATCTTCTGAGCTTGGCCTTGTTTCTGTTCCTTGTTCCCAGTACTATGCTGGAGCCAGCTTGTACCAGTTTGCAATAGCCAATGGTTAAATCTTTGGGAATTTTGCCAACTGGTTGGAATCAGAGCTCAGCTGCTATGTCCACTGTGCAGATCATCTGTTTGGCAGTCTGTGGTGTGGCTATGGCAGCAGCGGAGCCAGCAAAGCTACATATTATACATTCTTCAGCACACCATTATATGCAATTTCTGGAGCCTGGTCCAATGATTCTGAAATCAGGACTCTATGTGTGAAAAAAGCTTGATGCTTAAATTTTTACTTTATAAATGACTTACAGTAAAACCTGGTTTTTCTAGCCACTCTCATATTCTCATTTGTCATTTATCTGAGGTTAACTTCTGTTTCATTTTAATAGGAATGTATAGGATCTTGGTTGTGTCACAGGGTATTGTTTTAAATGCATATGGATTTGGGGTTTGTTTTGCTTTAGAATTATTATATGTATTATATGAGTTGGCTGTTAAGTTGTGGACCAATTGTATTTAATGGTATGTTGCAATTATTGTGGGATTTTTTTCCAGATTTTATTCCACTTTAGTAAAGGCATGTAAATCACATGACAATTTTAATAATTCCTGTTGTTATTGCCAGGCAGCTTTCTAAAACTATTGAATTACTGCTCATAATTAATGTGCCTGGGAATGTCCTGCAGGGTCAAAGTGAAGCCTTCCCTTGCTGTTCTGTCTATTGATTGGGGAAATCAAGGTGTCCTGGGAAGTTGTACCCAACCATTCCCCAAAAGAACATCAAGGTCAGAAAAGATGCTAGATTGACTTCCTCCATTAGCCAGAAAAGGAATAGCTGCTAAGGAAGACTTGATTCTTTCTTCCCTGAATTGGTCATTGTTTTTCTCCTTTAATACATTAATAGATGAAATTAATTGTTGTAACATGGCTTTGCAAGAGAACAACTTGTGCTACTACATTTCTATCTATGTAGACTAGATAATCAGTTGAACATGCATAAGGAAGCTAGCAAAAGTAAACAGTATAACAGAGCCTGTGAGTAAGGTCATGTACGCCTTAAGCCTTGTCAGCACTTCCCTGAACCATATAAGGGAATGCAACCACGCCTCTACAGGAGATGAGGAGGAAGGAAGTGCCTTATATGTATGTGTAGTAACCACCCATGTCACCACCTTCTGATAAGTTAATAAAAGAGGTCGCCAGACCTCGGTCTGGGTTCCTCATCCTGAGAAACTCCATGTGTGTGTGTCTTCTTCAGCTGGCTGCATGGGGAACCTGCTGGCTGCGTGATCTGCCACAACTGGTGACCCCGACGTGATCCCCCCACTCCCGTTTGTCCGTCGGATCAGGCTTTGTACACCCATCTTCACACCCAAGGCGGACTCAGTCAACTCAATCCTTCAGGATTCCCTCGTGAGTATGGGTGGCAGGTTTCCAAGACTCAAGTTGCATACCTCCACAAACTTGGAGACCTACTCAAAGCCTCTAATATCACTACTAACAAAGGCACTCCACTGCCGCAGATAAAAAGAAAGGAACTGGTTGAATTGTTAAAATATATTTGGCTCAAATGCCCGGATTATCCGAAGAAGGCACGACCAAAGTAACAACATGGAAAAAGATTTTAAAATATTTGGCTGAGGCCCCGAGAGCCCCACAGCGGCTGATTGGCACTTGCCAGACTGTTTTGGAGGCTCTGAAAGTTTATGGCACACTGGCTTGTTCTGCTGTTGGCAGAACGTTATCACTTCCTCCTTAGGGAGGTCAATCACCAACCGCCCCCACCTCTGGAAAGGAGGAGACTCAAGGCTTACTTTTTTCTCTCTCAAATGTTACTGTTGATATGTTGCTTTCAGATTGGCAAATACTGTTTAACATGATTTTAACCCCTTCCCAATAAGTAATATGGTGATCTGAATATCAAAAACAAGTGGCTGTCCTTGTGCAGCATAGTCTTCCTGCTGCTGTTACTATTGCTTACCTGCTGGGTCAAGGAAATTTTACAACCATTACCACCCAAATTCAAGCCCCGCGGGCTTCATTTGCTTTGATTTCACAAGCGGCTATGGCACTTCCAAGAACTTGGAGACCTTGTCAAGGCTGCCAAAATTATTTGCATAAACCATGGCAAAACTCTGCTCTCAATTTCAGGGAAGGATCTAATCAAATTGTTGAAATTCATTTGGCGAAAATATCTCACTTATCCCCCTTCAGAAAAAATAATGGAAAAACCCTCCCTCTTCCCTCAAAATCATTTTCAATTAAACCATCAACTCTTCCTGAAAAGGCTACATTTATTGCATCTCCACACCCCCACAAGGCAAGCTTTAAAGGAAACATTTTCTGCTTCCTCAATACATGACACAGGACAAATAGATCAGAATAGAGATCTTTGAGTTTATATATTCATCAGTGAGAAAGCCTAACTTTGAAATGTATTTTGAAATGTTTTACTTTGACTTGAAAGTTATTACTAACTTTACTAACTACTTAGGAAGAAACTAAAGCAAGATCTTAAAAGGTCTTGTGGAAAAGCTTTATTGAATACTCTCTTAACAGGGGAAAAAAGAAAAAAAGCTAATTAACATCCAAGCAAAATCTGCTGGGACAAAATAACAGCATCCCAAGGAATCAAAAATTTTCCCTTCAAAGGTTGGATTGGCAAAACAATAAACTGGTAAAACGAAGCAAACAAGAACTGTGATGTGTTTGGCAAATCAGTAAATTAAATGAAAACTGTGCTCAGACTCAGAGGGAGGCTGATAAAAATGATCAGGGCCCTCCGATCATAATTTCGATCGGGATTGTTTTTTTATGCTTTCTTGCTGCCTGGAAAATGAGTTACAATTTAAAGGGACAGAACTCTCACAGGTTTGGAAATGTGTGTGTTTGTGTGTAAACATTTCCGAGACCCGGGGAGAGAGTGCCCCTCTTTTAACTATATATGTACTTATTCAAATAAACATTTGGAAGATGGAGCTCATTGGCTTGTTAAAAGTTCCCCAAAATAATAATAATAATGATGAATAGATTGTCTGAGAAAAGTATGAAAGGAAATGTTATTGTGTGGATTTTAAGTGAATAGTTTGAATGGAAGATTAATGTGTGAGTGTGTTAGAATGTTTATATGGAATTCCATGAATGAAAGATTTATAAATGTGTAAAAAGGTTATTATATTATTCCAACACTCATTTCCTTCTGTCATTTTTCTAAAAATTAAACATTATCTGAATCAGTTTTTTAAAAACATATCCAATGTTTGCACCAGCTTCTACAATTATTATAAGAAAAGTTTTTTTTCTAGGACTTCTTTAACATTTTAGTAATTTACAAGTTCACAAGAGAACACAACTGTATTATTCATATGAATTACTTTTAGAGCAGACATGATAGCAGTCTGCCAAATAACATGTTTTTCCTTCTATTTTGTAAGTTACAAATGATGTCAAGAGCTAGATTTATTAAGTATTTCTCATTAATCTTCTCTTGAGGTCTCAAAAATAGTCCTTTCATTGTTCCATGAGCTATCCCTGAAGAATTGTTTCTAGGCAACATAAAGCAAACTTCCTCCTAAAAGCTGAGCTCATTTTTAAACTGATACATATGTAGAAAGATGTTTTCTATCCTCAAAATTAGAAGCATTATTTTCTTTAGAATTTTATGAAAACATGTTTTAAATTGTTCATTTTTTGCAATTCACTCAAATGAAGCAAAATTATCACCAACCCATATTCAATGTTATTGCTTTGTTTTACCATTTCACCTGGATCTACTTGAATGCAAAGCTGATAATTTTAATTTCCCAAAAAATCTATTCAGATTTATTGAAAAATAACACAATGTTGTCAGACAATCATAAGGGCTTTAGAGGGCCATAGTGCTACACATTTTAGAAAGATTTGTATTACAATTAATCATTATGAACAGCTGCTTTGTTTCTTCAATATTTGAAGGCAAGCAACTTTTAGAATTAGAAAAATCCTCTTCTGTGAGTTGCTTCTCACATTTAGAAACAATATTATCTTTCAAGCATTTTAGGACTAGTTGAATAAAACTCAAAAGTGTATTGTTTGTCCAAGCTGCTTATTTATCATTGCTTTCAATAGAAGGGCCTATAAAGTCCTGTAGAAGGAATGGCAGAACCTAGAGTGGAGTAAAAAGGGCGATCAGCCTAGAATCCCTACATAGACACAAGGAAATTAAGTACAGTCCCCCCTCCCAGTGCTGTTGACTCTTATCTAAACAGGTGTCGATCCTTAGTTGACAAGATTCCTGTGCACAGGCTTTTTGCACTAAAATCAGTTTAATTGAACCTTCATGTGTTTCTGGTCTTTCGTGTCTGATGTATCCTTATTCACCACATACTGGATGTCATTATCAAATTTGGTTTTGCATTTTCTTCACATACTCAAAATGAGTATAAATTGTCATCCACAAAATTAATTCTGTATATGGTTGTTCAGTTGTTTCTTTACAATGGGTGTATTCAAAAGTAGAACCATGTTTAAGCATTTAATGGAATCAAGTGTTTATTTTCAATTGGAAATTTGATGCTGGTTAGACAGTCTACTTTAATGAAGAAATAATTCTCATCCTCTTTTTACCACCCAACTTTGTTCAGTCCAGTCACTTTATCTTTTTTCTCCAATAACTGGCTTCTTCTTTGAGTTTATCTTCATAGTCTATGGGATTTATGCAGTTCACATTCCTTATTTCTAGGAAATATCAAAGGCAAATCACTTTATACTATTTTCACCATAGTTTTCAGCACATTTGCATATAATAGCTGAATTCTTACTGATGCTTGTTGGACTCATTTCTTGGTTAGCCAAAAATATTCTAAATATTCTAGCGCTTACATTCTTTTTGGATATCAACTCAGTATTTTATATACTATGCACCATGCTTTTTGGATTCTCACCAGTACTTTCCCCACCTACCTTCCTCCAGTAGTGTTACTATCAAAGAATTAAATTATTACTTTAATTTATCCAGTGTTTATATTTTCAATACACACTGACAAATTTGCTAATACTGCTACCACTACTGTATCGGCTACAGAATAAAGCACCCAACCATAAGTGTAACCACTAGAATGTAAACTATTTTTATACAATGGCAATTGCTGTGTTGTTCTTATTTGATTCTTCAGTAGAACAAAATTAGCATCAAAATGGGTTTTAACACACTCATTTCTCATTTGCTTGTCAGGTCCCAAATACATGGTACTACAGAATTCCTGCATTTAGAACTGAATTTTTATTCCCATAATATGTATAAAGATTTATTATATAATAAACATTTCTATGGAAGTAGTAAGACACTTAGGTGCAATTTTATTATAAACTTTATTAAACAATATGATATGATATTTTTCCTAATGCATCCAGTTTGTACCAAAAATCACTGTTCTGGAATGTTTATTGATTAAGAAGTAAACAAAGTTATATCAAAGGAAAACTCCAAATACCACAGTTAACAATGTTCTCAAGAGTTTTCTTTCTCGCAATCTGAACTGATCAAGTGTACAGTAGAGCTTGTTTTTAAAAAGTCTCTCAAAATTTTGTTGGTTAACAAAGCCAACTTTCTTAGTTGCAATGTTTTCATGTATTTTTACTGTATTTGCAATTTTTTAGACCTCTTAGCAATACTTTACACATTCTAATAATCAGTCTATATATGATACATCATACTAATTGCATTTACCCAATTCTGAGTCATGAAATTTAGTGAAATATTAATTTTCCAAATGAAGATATATTTTTTCAACCAATATATTAACAGGAACATTTTTTAAAAAAGCGTATCTATTCTTCTGTATATTTACATTCTGTCTTCCAGAAAGAAATAAGAAATCTGCACTTTGTCTGGCAATTCAAAACATCAAGATTTTGGGTCCTGTTTTATATTTTTTTAAGTCTACACAGAGATTCAGATCAAGATTTTCAGCTCATTTAGATTGCAATATTTATTTGTTTCAATTAAATAATTTCACCGATGCAGCAGTTCGTTATATTCCTAAAGTAAAAGTAATTACACTTGAAAAAACAGACTAACATAGTAAATAAACACAAATGTCCATTTCTTTCACAGAAAGAATTAGCTTACATGTACTTATCCAAAACAGAAATAGTACAAGCATTGTTTCCCAACTCATCAGTATTTGTTATCGGGAAATAGATTAAAGATGAGCTCTATTAGAAAGTGAATACTGAGACAAGGTTCATCACTGGCCAACTCTAGAGTTACCAAGGCAAAATCCACACTTAATAGGTAATTGTCTAATAATGTTATCCAGAAAGATTTAAATAGATAATAAACAATCACCATGTTAAGACTTATATACTTTTTGCAATGAAAAGTAATCTTTAGATCAGGATGACTCAAGCAGTTTTTAAATGTAACATGAAGCAGAATTCTGAGTGCATATAACTATATAATGGAATTCTTCTCTGAAAAGCAATTTGGAAATTCTCAACATTCAAAAATAAGCCACAAGTTTTCTCCATTCCAGCTACTTTATCACAGAAAAGCTAACTTCAGATAACTTTGCCATGATGTTAGGAATTCACTTTATCAAAATGAACTTATAAACCATTACTAAAATGCAAACTAAATAGCATTGCAGTGTTGAACAAATATTTTAAAGAATATTAATGATTTTTTTCCTGCTTTACTGAATTTTAATCTAAGAAATATGAACATGATTACATAATACACTAATGAATTTGATGCAGTACAATTGACAGTGACTAATCAGAATTCTATAATTTGAGTGTAGATTTGTTTCAACTGTACTACAATGCAGTTCAAACACTGTTTATTCCATTGGTGTAAAGAATCTGTACACTTATAATAGTATAAAAAATGCCAGTTCTTGAAATTTCTAAATTGTCTCAGATATATTTTCTATACAAATTCAATAGAAAATAAGCCATTCCTTCTAACACTGTGAATCACTGTTTCTAAACACTACTGCAACATGAACTCAAATCAATAAACCTGTTCATTTGATATATTTACATATGTTTCAGTGTCCAGAAAAAAACCACCCATTCACAGGTGTTGCCTGCATTTATCCATTCTTAAAATCTGAGATAAACTTTTAAGATAATCTTTAAAATTATTTTGTTAGGACGTAAGGGTAAAAACCTGCCAAATCTGCTACATTATCTATAGCCTTTCCGTTAACAGATATGTGCAGCAGTGAAAAACACATAAAAGAATGTAAGACAGCTGCTACTTAATTCAGAACTTGTTATATTTTTTTAGATTTACTGGGCAGCTAATACAAAATATTTAATCAGAGCTTACATTTATAGCTGTTTCAAAATAATTCACTGACATGGACTTTTTAAAAATCAAATTGAAAAACCCTGATGCAGAGGTCCTGAAAAGGAAAAAAGTAGTCCCAGTTTTAAAAATTGGCTACATGCATTGCCTTTTGCTTAGAAAACAAGATTATCCCTGAATATTTTCTGTATATGTTGCTTAGTCTTAACTTTTCCATTATACATAAACTAAACGTAATTAGGAAATGGCAACAATCTCCCATTTTACAGCAAAGAGGTTCTTACCATTCTGTAGGCTTTTGATTTGTAGCTTACAGAAGAAAAAAATGCTGCAAGCAAAAAGCTCAGGCATGTCAATCATACTATGTAAGATTTAAAGAAACTGCTCAAGGCAAATCTGCATAAATGCATAATTAAAAATAGCATTTTTACTTTGATTTCATTTTTCTAGGTTTACCCAATAACCACTACATTCTTAAGAAACATAGAGAACTGAATTATGGTCTCAGTTGTTGCATCTAAAACACCTTAAATACTATTTGAGTATAACCCAGAATTCTTACAACAGATCAAAGAGAAATGCTATAAGTTCTATACTTTTTTTGTATTTTATATATACATGAAGATGAAAAGCTAAATTCATCCATTTTCCTTCATTTCAAAATCTGCTATTTCAGGTTATTTTTCCAGTACCCTTAAAACAAATAGTAGGCTTGAGTAAAGAACAAAGGAAATAGCTTTGCATTTCATTAGTTTGTATCAATGAATGGCTCTTCCTGCATTTAATAAGATGTATGGTACCAAAACGGTATAGTGACCTCTCCAGAAAGAAGCTCTCTGTGTGAGTAATGCTATTTAAGATAAATCTTCCATATTCACTTCAGGAAGCAGTTTTCTCCAGTAGCAAAAGGAGCTGAATTCTGGGTACACAAAAGCAGCACTCTTTTCTTTATTAATTAGTGGAAACAAATGTTCCACAAGTTCATTTAATCTGTAATACCTGTATACAAAATAAATTAGAAAAACATTAATGCATTATTCTTATTTTATAGCATAATATTAAACATACTTATATAATTATATATACTTACTCTAAAGAAGCATGCTGCACTAAGGTTAATTGTACTTATGCAAATGATAACAGTTACATTCAACCCTTCACAAATACTAAATTCATAAATATATTTTTGAAGATTTTAATTACAATTGTAAAAACATACAAAACTCAAAAAAAGAAAAAAGTGCAAAGAAAAGAAGAAAACAGATAAAGAAAAGAAATATATAGAAAAAACAACAAAGAAAAAATTACAAAGAACTGCTTGCCATCTTAAGAGAAGTTATAAATGCATTTATATTTCTTTTCTTTCTCTAAGGGATTTTATAATATACTCTATCTAATCATCAAATCGAAACATCACAAATTCATTTTTTTGTCAACAAAAAGCCCATATACATAGCCCATTCGCTAATAAAAAGTTGATTTTGCAAACATCTTCTGCCTTTTCTGCTAGTTTCATTTTCTTCAGCAATCATTCGTCCACTCTAGGTACAGCTGGTCTTCAACTTACGACCGTTCATTTAGCACTTGTTCATTTTATGACTGTCATGACTCAGAACCTTGATGGGCAAGCTCCATTACAGTTGTAAGTCAAGTACTGCATATATTTCAAAGTTATTCCATTTTGTGCATGTAATAGGCTTGTAGCAGTACTCATATAATAATATTCTTCTGAAGCTCTTTAGTTGTTTGTCTAGTTATTAATCCCAGCAAAAATAGTTCTGATTTCAATTTGTAAAATTCTTGTATTATCATCAATCCTACATTTTCTTGCAAGTCTACCAGGCATGATAAACTAACAAATTTAAATTCTATTGTCTGTTTGCACATATGTGAAAACAATATTCACAAAATGAACACAACATGACAAATCCAAAGCTGCAAATGCTCACAATCCAAGACCTCAAGTTGAGGTGAAACAAAAGCTTCCCAATGCTCCATGAAATAGATACGAGGTGCAATCATTAAATTCCGAGATTGTACTCGCTGTGGGGGAATGGTTAAGGCAATTGCCATGTGCGTGCAGCAGTGATATATAATGACCTTAAGGAGAAGCTACACAAAGTTTCAAAGCGCTATCTTCATTGAGTCCTGCTACAGATATTTTAGTTAGCATGTGCCTCTGCGCATTTATAAAATAAAGAAATATTGCCAACCGAAACCAATGAAATGTTGAATGGTTGCTCCATGACAACAATGCACCAGGTCACAGAGCTTTCGCAACACTTCAGTTTTGCGCCCATAACCATATGGTCGTCATTCCTCATCCCCCATATTCACCATATTCCGCCCCCAGCAACTTCTTTCTGTTTCCAAAGATGAAATTGAAGCTGAAGGGTTGCCATTTTGGCACGGTGTGAGGATATCCAAAGCGAATTGCAAAAGGTGCTTGGCAGTCTTGAAGAATGTGACTTCCAGGAGGCATTCCAAAAATGGAAGAGGTGCTGGGATCGGTGTTGAAGGGGATGGCAGCCATATTTAAATCAGGTATTTTTATTTCAATTTATGGGACTAGTCTCAGAATTTAATGATCGCACCTCGTATGTACAGATTTATCACAGGTACCTAGTGAATTTAGAGAAAACATCTGAAAAAGTTCAAAAATGAGTTAAAGGGAAAGCAGCATTCTATGTAGTGGGCAGAGAGAATAAAAACCCTGAGAAAACCAGGCGCCAGAGCCATCAGAAGCAAGAAGATACTTCATGGGCTTTTAAAAAGGGAGAAGATTAAATCTAATTTGTCTTTGGTCTATCTGTACTTTTCTCTCGCAGGTGAAAGCATTCCTTTCGGTTCAAAGCTATGTAGGCAATACCCTAATTTTCACCAAGCTGGTACTTGGAAATCCAGGAAATACTAACTAGTTTAGGAATCATTAGAAGCTTCATGCAAATTAGAATATTTATGCTATGAAACATGAACTTGGTGATTTTTTTTTTACTCTGACCACTAAATTCCATTTAATAAAGTCATTCCATTAGGACACCATCATTAGTATGGCTTTATTAAGTGATATTTGGTGGGCAGAGAAGTCATTGGTGATTCCAGCAAAAATCACGGGGGGGGGGGCTGCATATCACTGCTATTTAAGCTATGATGGATTTTCCAAATATTTACATGCTGTAGAACAGGGGTCCCCAAGCCCTGGTCCATGGACTGATGCTGGTCCACAGAGGGTCAGCAACCAGTCCACGCAGCTGGAAACACACCAGGAAGGGGGCAGGGCAGGAGGACGGCAGGACAGAAGTTGTCTCACCCAGCGCAAAGTCTCCTCCCCGGCCTGCAACTGGCTCTGCATCCTCCCTCTCTGCCACCCCTACTCCTCCTGCTGTTCCTCCCCAACCCCGCCTCTTCCCCTCCCAGCACCCCACCTCGGCTGGCACTACATTGAGCAATCCTCCATCTACAAACCAAGCATGCCAGTCCTGCCTGCAACAGGGGAGGGGGCGGGGCGAAGGCATCCCAAGTGCTATATCTCCAAGGGAATCGCTCTCACACCTGCACCCTCTCCAATGTCACAGAATCTGTGGAAGGCTGAGTCGGCCTGGCCTTTCCTCTTCTCTGGAATGGCCCCCTCAGCACCACCCAACACACTGGATCCTTGGCCCGACCCGCTGGAAAGCCAAGCTACATCTGTCTCTTCTCCTCTCCCCGACTCCAGCGAAAGCCTTCCTCTGTCCTCCAATTTTTCTCCAGAGCAGAGCAAGAAAGCCTCTTCCCATGAAGCCCCCCCATGTCTCCATTTCCTTCTGTTTCCTTTGCTGTTTATCTTGGTGCTAGAAGTGTTGAATAGGCAGGACGAGAAAATAGTAGGTATAAAGGCTAAGAAAGAAGTTTCCAAATTGAGGGCTCTTGCTGATGATTTGGCTATATTTTTGTAAGATCCAAAAGATAACATAGAACATCTGATGAGGAAATTAAATGAATTTGGAGTCCTAGCAGGCTTCAAGGCGAATAAACAAAAAAATCCAATGTTGATTTGTGCTCAAGGCACAAAAATGAAACTTTGGTTATGGGTTTTACCGATTAGATTGATGTGTTGATACAGAGGTGACTGTTCAAATTACCTATGAATGTCAAAAGTTGAGACTTGTTTATTGTTATATTTCACCGCACCAAAGGAGGTCGGGGTGCCTTTTCTTTTTTTGTTTTCCCTTTCTTTCCTTTCCCTTTCTCTTTTCCCTTTCCCTACATTTCCAATGTTTATTTTTATATTTCTTTTGTACATTATATTATAATTTAATAATTTTTTTTAAAAAAGGATACCATCATTGGTATCAAAGGTACTGAAAGATTCATTTCATTTCCCCAAAGACCATTCAACATATTATCCAAATCTGTTTTGATTCCAAATACAGGACTGAAAACTAACTAAAATGGTTTTAAATAATATTTTCATTCATCTGAAGCTACCACCCGCTACTATTTTTCAATAGTAATTTTATTACAAATTACAATTGTAAAGATAAAAACTAATGCAAACTAAAAAGAAAAAAAATAGGAGCAGGAAAAAATAGAAAAGAAATACAATAAAAAGAAAAAACATATAAGGAAATAACTTTCGTCTTCATCATAAGTATAAACAATTTTAGTAACTTATCACCTCTTAAAGTATAACGAATTATGTCTACTTTCCATATCCCATCTCTTATCTATAAACAAATCCTTGAAGTCTCCTTTGTTTCAGTCCTGATCAGCAAAAGTCCATTAATGGTTTCCAAAGACAGCATATCTACTACTTTATTTTTTTTTGTCCTTCTCATTTTAAAAAAACATTAAATCCAATATAAGAAAATCCAGGTTACTCGCTAGGTTTGGTTGTATGTTTTAACTCTAACCCTTTTAATTAGTAAGACATTGGCCAGTTTGTTTTGTAGGCCCAGTGTAACATTTTTTTCCATGTTAACTGTAATTTGTAAATCCATTTTCAATTCAGTCTTGATTTTTTTTTAGGTAATACTTGTTCCTTTTCCATAATGTGGAAAGTATCTGATTTTTAAAACCTCATCTTATTTTTCAAACACAAAATTAAAAACAAAAGCATTTTCTCATGGGAAGTATATAATAATTGTAATAATTAATTCTAAAATCATATTTAAAATCTACTTGGACAGTTAGTCATATATTTCAAAATTAAAGTTCTAATCACCCCTTTTGCTCTAAATTGAAAAAAATACAGTTCTTTTACTATTAGCCAATTTACAATTTCACATTTTAAATTAATAACAACCATGACCTCACACAATATTGTAATCTTGCCCAGTCTGATTTAAAAATCCTATACTTACGAAGATTTGTTTCCTTTTGTTTGTTCCTGGATAAGTTCACCCTTTGGGTTAACTGTGAATATTCTGCAGGCTGGAACTCCAACTTGCATATAGGCATAGACATCCTGCAGATAAACAGAATATAATAGGAGATGATGCCAATTTTATTATTTATTAATGTTATACTAAATCACATAGGCACTCACAATAATTTTGACATAGTTCTAAAGTTGGTTAATTTAGAAAAGTTAGTTAACTAATTAAATTACAGCTTCCTAAGTACGTCTTCAAAAAATACTGCTGATAGATATTAACTTCTAACATTTTTACCCTCCTCAATCTTCTGATATTATATCATATTGTTCAGCCTTGAAAAAATGAGTTAATTGGGAAAGCAACCATCAGCTAAAGACCTGAATCCATATCCACAAGGATATGATTAGAAAATTTTACTTTTATTTGCAATAATCTATAAACATATAAACATTATTCTTGTTTGCCATCAAAAGAACCTACTGGTAGATAGATGGGTGTCTATATAGGTTTGTTTGTTTAATTAATTAATGAGACAGGGAAAATCAAATACAGGGCAAGCTTAACTGTAAAATAACATTACCCCTAGTGAAAAAAGATAGTGACTATATAGTGAAGAAAAATTAGATATAATGATTAAAATAAAATAAGTATGACAAAAGATAAACATATTTAACAGAAAAAGAATTCCACCTAATACTATAGATTTAAAATATCAAGATGCAACTTACATTAGGTCTGTTCCCAAAAGCTGCATAAAAAGGCTGTTCACATGAACCAAATAAGTTCTTAATATCATTTAAACATTCAATTTTGAATTTCTCAGGCTTTTTTTCTATAACTTCCCTGCAAGGAGAAATATGAAATGTGATTATTTTCATTTACAGTCAGTATTTCTTGTGAAATATAGAAAGAATTATCTTTATTTTAAATAAGTTAGAAATATTCTGCAAGTGATATTACAACCACTTTACAATTTTTAAATTTAGAAGAAAATATAACCTAAAAAGATGGTAAATGAACAAGCATGCTTTTCACATGAAATAAGTAATCAGCATCACTAATTTAAAAGTAACACAGAAACAATGGAAATCATGCTGTTTGTAGAGTTGCTATCCATCAAAACAATTCAAGGTGATACTAATAGCTGTAGTTTTTTAAAAAGTTTATATTATTGGTAATAATGTTCAGAAATAGAGTGGCATACAAATGAATTAAACAATATATATGTTGTGTATGCCTCTGAACTAGTTGAATGTAAATCTGTTTATGCTGGCTTGCCAAAATATTCTCCAGTTTAGAGATGTGAGCTTGAAGAGAGACTAGTTACAAGCATGTTCAGCATAAAATTGAACTTTGATCCTTGCTTGTGCATACTGGCTAAAATGTGCTAAAATTGACTGGTACTATTATTAGCAAGAAGTGGAACAAGCAGCAAAGGGAGGATTAAACTTAGAAATTTATTCTAATTCATGTCAATATTAATCAAAATGCAAAAGATTGAAATCATGGTAAACAGTGGAACTCTGAATATATGAATACACATAAAACAAGAAAATCTATAAAGCTTCTATTATGTCATCTTTTGGCATGAATTGGAAGGTAGCTTGGTTCATGAAATTAAGAGAAAAGAGAAAGGATATAAATGATCTGACTAAAGGTGATTTGATCTAGTAGAATGGAACTGGTAAATCATGGTATTATAAATGAAAGAACTAAAAGTACATCAGAAAGTATGAAACCACAGATAGCCAATTAAATGTTATTTTCCTTTGAATGGTAATAAGGGAAGAATCAGTCACATGTTTTGGGAAAACCATGGAACATTCTAATAAATAAATAAATAAATTCACGGGGAAAATATTTGTAAGTAAAATAAATAGATATAGAAACCAAGTAAGAGAATATGGAAAAACTATTGAACTATTCAAAGACCATGGAAGGAATAACAATGGAGATTGCCAAAAAAAATAAGTATGCTTCAAACACATGGTTTAAAACATAAGTCTGTATAAGTCATCAATTGTAAGAGAGGCAACTTACAATCACAATTGGGGCTGGAGTTGTAATAGCTGAGTGAAGCAATCATTAAATGAGATATCACATGACTGTTTTGCTCAACAAATGCAATCCTAACATTCACATTTGCAGTTGCTAAGCAATTTTGCAAGTTGTTAAAGAGACAAGAGTCCCAGATAAGGAATCTGAGTATGTCAAGGGGATGAGGAAAGCCCCTGGGAGGCCTGGCACAGTTGAGGGGCTGCTGCAGTATGGGGCAAAGCTGCAGTCAGTCCTGGAAGCCTCAGCCATCCCAACCTGGACCTTCAGTGTGGTACTCTGATAATTTTGGGATGTGTAGCATGGAAAAGATATGGAACCTGTAGTTGGACAAAGGTGAAAGCTAGTGGTATGGGGTGTGAGGCAGCACTTCTCAGGGGCAGCAATGGTGCTGAGGCTGAAGTCCAGACCTGAGGGAAAGTGGCAGCTGGCCGAGACTGCTGAAGACCCGAGATCTCTACTTCAGGCCCATCGCTGGCACTGGTGTCAATCAGTGACATGCTACACTTCAGGATGGCAAAACAACATAGAATGGGGGAGTCACAGCACCCCTATGGCTGTAAGTGCAGGCAGGCTGCCATGTACGTATTTTTGATCATGTGATAGCAGGGGTGCTGCAACAACAGTAACTACAGGCACAGATTGTAAGTCCCTTCATATGGTGATGCTGTAATTTAAGCAGTCACTGAATGAATAAGTCAAGGACTAGCTGTAAACCTAAAAGCATGATTGACTTATAAAGTATATGTAACTGAAACCACACATTAAAATAATGCCACCATGATCATTCCAGGATAAATGACAAAAACAATTCTTGCCCTTTCTGAAGTTGTATTGCACAATACACTAAATGATCAGAAATTAGATGTGCTTTGCTTATATACCTATGGAAAGCAGAAAACAGGCTGCTAGGTGACAACATCAAAGGACCCTTGGGTAAAATTGTTCCTTTATCGTTTACCCAATGTAAGTATCCTCTTGTCATATCTGCCATTCCAATTGCACGAGCAGAACAATACAGAAACTTGTAGCCATTCCTAGGAAAAAAGAACTTGTTAATAATATGACAATCTTGCCTGATTAAGTAGACCAGAAAACAATGAAAACTCCTTCTCTGATTAGTAATGATTGTGCAGTTGCAAAGGTAAAGCAATCTTTTTTAAAAGTCCTTTTACCAGTAAAAAAGAAACTAGCCTACTATATTAAATGTGTATCTTTGAATAATGTATATGCTTGATTCTACTCTGGAAATAACTTATGTTCATTCTGAAATGCCACAGGAAACTGAGCCCGTTATTGTTCAGGTTGTCTTTTCTTTCAAATTTCTACAGAAGCTATTTTTTCATCAAACATCATGTTGCTTCTCAGTTAACTCAAAAAGAAAAAGGAACCTAAAAGTCTTCTCTTTTTATATTTGTTATAAATTCTTATATACAGAATTTATAGCAAGACTATATAACACAGTTCCTAATAAACTCTAGAAAATACATTCAAAACATACTGATACTTTCATATCAGAATTCTGAGGTGAGTAAAGAATGAATTGAATGAGATTGCACCCTGAAGTCTGGATCAGAAAAGGCTGACAACCTGTTTTTACAGCATATAGCAGCAATATTGTTGTAGTCAATACGATATCCACAGCAGCATTTATTTGTTGATATATTATAAATGAATCAAATGTAATCTTCAGACTCTATGATAGCACACAGAAATGGAATAGAAAAGGTTATAAACACAATTCAAACACACAAATTATTTTACAAACGTTGATAACTTACTCATTAATAGAATGATAGAGTTTTGCAATACCCTGATGAGTCCAATCTTTGCCAAGCTGTGGTAAAATTTGTCCTAAAGCATCAGATCTAAACCAGAAACAAATAAAAACAATCAGTGGTCTTAATCCATATATTACCAGCTCTTAACTGAATTTATTTTTCAGATTAAATCAGTAGGTCAAGCAACTTCACATGCTTGAATGAGAGCAGGCAAAATAGGATTTAAGGAAAATTCTTTCAGTAACAGTTATTCAAAGCATATCTATTGGTAATTGAATTTTAACTTCATTGTACAATTTCAACAAAAAGAAAAATACATCTTAGCTTACTTAGTTATTGTTCCATCAATATCAGAAATGATTATTTTGTCATTCCAGTTCCATAAATACATTGTTCCAGCACAACGGCATGTTCCTTGATACTGAGTTGTAATGCTGAACACAACATCATTTGGTCCATCTCTAAGCTTCAGTTTCTCCTTTAAAAAGATGTAAAAATGGTAACTAAAAATAACATATAGTTCTTTCTAAATTATTTTACATTTCAGGTAGTTCTCAACTTATGACCACAATTGAATCCAAAATGTGTTGCTAACAAGGCAGTTGTTAAGTGAGCTTTGCCCCATTTTATGATTTATTTTTGCTATAGTTAAGTTGAGGACTACATGAATCCAACTTTTAAAGATCTTGGGAGTTATGTAAGCATTATTTTTCAAACACTGCAGGCCTTAATAACAGAACAATAATAAGATGTAACTCAGTCTTAACTCTAAAAGAACATTAAAAATAGACTAATGTACAAGAAACGTTTTTTAAAATCTTTCTAGTTTTGCACTTATTTCACTCCACACAACACTGAGATAAGAATGAGCTATTAGTACTAATAGTACTTCTTAATTAGTACTAAATACCATAAAATACTGTAAATAATTCATAGTAAAGGTAAAGGTAAAGGTTTTCCCTGTTCAGTTGTTTCTGACTCTAGGAGACAGTGCTCATCTCTGTTCCTTAGCTGAGGACGCCAGCATTATCGGAAGACATCCCCATGGTCATGTGACCAGCTTATATGCCAAGACAAAAGGAACGTTGTTACTTTCCCACTAAAGTGGTAGCTATTTATTTACTCGCATTTGCATGATTTCAAACTCCTAGGGGGGCAGGAGGTGAAGCTCATCCGATCCCGGGGTGCTTGAGTCTCAAAGCCGGGCTGTCAGCTTTGTAGCTGACATGCTCAGTCTCTTTAACTGCTGAGTCATCGCACCCCTTAAAATAATTCATACATTCTGCATTAATATCACAAATACATTTAAGTTCCTATCAATACTATTATTCATTATTACTAATTTTCCAACTAAAAAACAAATTGAGAGTAGCCTGAAATATACTTCATACCAGATCTTTCTAAGGATCAAAATCCAAATAGATCTTAATAATCTCAATTGCATATATGAGAAAAACAATAACCTAATGCAGAAAGTTTTTCACTGATCTAATGGTTTCATCACAAATAAACTAGATTCATAAATATTTAATGTTGGAATAAAATAATAACTTACAATTTGATCTGAAGACAACCTAAGTGACTTTCTATAAGACATTGTGTTCCCAGAGCTTGAATGTTCAAGTGGAGAAGAATCTGCTATTAAGGATTGTTTTAGTTCCTGTGAATCTTCATCATCACTAGAAGTTTCATCATCTGGAGGCCTGAGATGACATAAACATACCAAGATGTATCAGGCATTGAGAGATTTATTTAAATATATCATCTGGTAGTTTGTAATATGTAAATGCATATTTGGATCAAATATTGCAAAAGAAAGAAGAATTTTTTAATAATTGAAGACAAAACCTATTTAGCCACAGATCATATTTTTTTGCAACATAACATGATCATTTGTTCTGAAGTAAGTTCTCAAGAATACTCCTCTAAATATATCGTTTAGTCACAAGTATTAAAGTATATAGAACTTATGTAGCTATTAAGGTGTTTGGTTAGGACCTGAGAGATCCAAATTCAGGTTGATCCTTAGTCACGGAAGTTAACCTTTGGTAATACTTGTTTCTCAACTAATTTTTTACATTCTGAATTTTAGAAAAATAAAAAAATGCCACAGTGGACATAGCATTCAGCTCAGAATTGATAACTACATTTCAGGGTTCAGGACATGGATTTTAAAAGTGTTACCAGCAGATCCAACAGACTGAAGGTAAAATCTTTTTTGATGAAAAGCATTATCAATGGCCTACAATCCTTCCAAAATATCAAAACATTATGGATAAAATTTCCAATTTTCTAGAAAGGCAAGATACGGTCTTTAAGTACAAATTGATTTTCAAAGTGACATACTGGTTTTCAACTTGTTCCTTTAGAGTTGCTGATTGATCATTTTTTGGCGCCTCAGATTTCCCATCCTTTGTTTCTGGAAGCTAGCATCAGAAGAGTATGTTAAGACCACATCATTTTGCATTGCCACCTGAACAGAAAGATAACTGTTGCATTTCTGAATTACCTATCAATCTAGCTGCAAAAAGCTGTATTACCATCAATATTGTATTTAATCATTTAACATCACTCCTAAACCAAGAACGGGATATGACATATTTTGGGCAGACCCCAGAGTTATAAATAATATCATACACATGAATACAGCAAATTTTCAATTACACTGACAGATACACACACAAAAGGTGTTGATGGTGAAAAATAGAGCAATATGGCAGAATAGATTTCATTACTAAAACAGAATTATTGCCAGTAGCATTCTTACAGTATTGGTTGTAAGGACTAATTATTACATTAAAACAAAATATTCCAATCACAAAAGAGCTTTAGAAAAGAATGCCTGCAATTGCTTATGCTTTTTCAAAATGTATTACTTTTTCTGGTATCATTATGTTGAAAGTCTCCTTATTGACAGTTCTGAACTGCTGATAACACCAAAGGAAAAAAATCAATAGCATGTGAAGATGTGGAGTAAACAGTGGTGATAATAAATGGGGGAATATGATAAAGATGCACTGTAGCATTTCTGATGATGTTAATTTGCAATTGTCAGTTAAATATTGTCAGCTTCAGTTAAACTTGACAGATATTTTAACACTACAAAGTGTCAGACACATTGTGAGCCTTTTGAAGTGGCAAATAAAATCGCTATATTTTAACCCCCCCCAAACCTAGCTCAGATATCTGCAGTCAGCATAGTTAATGATAGTTTAAAATTAAATATAAACCACATTAAATTAATATTAGAGTATGTGATACAAGTGACACAAAGTGAATTATAAAAATAAAATTTTCTGAACTATTAAATATAAAGTTTAGGATATAACCTTTAAACTAGTCCAGAGTTACAGCTGATGCAGGCTTTTTATTTTACCTGTTTAATCAAGCTGTCCTTTTTTCGCCAGAACCACCACCTTCCAGACTTCTTCGGCATCTTATCTTTAATCCAGGATTCAAATGTTGTCTAAAGAATTAATTTTTAATGCACATTCACAATGTCTTCTTTTTTGCAACTTACATAACATGGCATCATGCAGATATATTTTATGTCATTATTTGATTACATTGAACATCCTACTTCCCATGCTTAAATTTGGGGGTAATTGTATAACATTTATGGACTCTCTTCTCCCTTGAAAAAAGAGAAACAGCTCCCTCTGCCTGACTCACATTTCAGTATTACATATTGGAGGAGGACACTGCCAAATCAAGCACACTAATTTCTCACAATGTTTTTTGACTTGCAGATTATTATTCTTCCAGCTCACTGGGAAAAAAACGAATATATATATTTTTTTACAACTGAGAACTTGGGGAAAAAATGACCCAACCACATAAAATAATGGGCAGAAATATATCAATGGATATAGCAATGCAAAAATTGGGCTTCATTTGAATATATCAAAAGCATGCTGAAATCATATACCTCCTACCACTTATTCATTAATGTGTGCGCATGTATGAAAGCAGTTCCAAATTACAACTACAGCTGTTTTCTAAATTAACTGTTTTATCAGAGAAAGGATTGCAATTTTGAGGATGATAATATTTCAGTGGAAACACAGCTCAAAGCAATTATATGAGGCCATGTTAGATAGATTTTTGTATTCACAACACTGTCTCATGTGGTCTGGACTAAGAACAATTCAACTTGTGGGTTTAATAGCTAAATATAGATCTAAACATGGGGTTTCTTGATTATCTTTCATATATTGTTTGTATGGTCAACCAATACAAACTGCATTGTTGAACAATGACAAAATGTGCAGGACATTGTCACAATGCAAATCCTTGTCTTGTGCACTGTTATCTCAACATTTCCTCCTCACCTTACCTGCCGCCTCTAATCTCATCATGCACATCAGTAAGTGTTCAGTTGGCATTTTTACCTAGAACAGAATTATTCAGCATTCCTACTATCTCTTTGGGTGTGTTCTCAGTTATAGGGATTGCTTTCAATCATACAGATTGCTCCTTCTGAACACTTTCCTGTCCTTAAACTTTGATATGTCTCTCCATCTATGACTTTACGCAAATAGTCATGGAATATTTACTGCCATTTAATTACCTGTGGTAAGCTTTTCTGGAACACCTGCAAGCTGAGGATCATGGGAGCAGCCAATGCCCAATTATAATACCTATTGTAAATATAACAGTTTATCATTATAAATATACTACACATTCCTTGTTGTAAACAAAATGTTTTATTTCTTATAGACTGTTCTCGGATTCATGGCAACTATAATAAAGATTGCTGCAATTCATCATTATCTTTTCTGAATAAAATTGGACTTCCATTTTAAATTATTTTAAGAATAATTAATAAATTTATTAATTTATTTTAAGAATAAGTATCCAATAGAATGACAGTCACATTATCTATCAATACAGTAAAATTAGAATAAAATAATTTACCACTAGAAACAGAAGACTTAGATAACATTACCTGTTGTATAGCTTTATTACCAAGTTAGGATTATCTATAAGACTTGGATTTTCAGCAAATTCATGATAAGTAATTATGTGTTCCATGAACTTTTCTGCAATGGAAAGATATTCCATCAATTGACTGAAACAGGTTTTATATTCTTTATAAACAATCTCTTCCTTTGGTCCCTCTAATATAATTATGCTCTTTTTGCCATAGTTATGCTCATTTTGCTGTTGAGTATATTTCCATTCATTTGCTGTGCTCTGTCTATACCTGCTGCATGCACTTTCCAGTACTGCATATACGTTCCATTATAGCATTATATATTTCAACTACTTCAAGGAGGTAGTAAGGAATATGAGCGTATCAATCTAAAAAGTGCCTAAAATAATTTAATAAATATTTAACATATATATGCCACCCTTTAAAATATTAATAAAATAATGAAGAAAACTGCAAGTAAACAAAAGGCTAATGTATTTCTTGCAACTGTATGTAACTATCTACATCAGGGTCCCCAACTCCGGGGTCTGTAGACAGGTGCTGGTCTGCGGCCTGTTGAGAACTGGGTCATGCAAGCAGCGAGTGTGCGAAGCTCCATTTGTGCGATAGGTGCACACGTGAAACCATCCACTACCTCCTCCTCGGTCGATAGAGCCTAAAAGGTTGGGGACTGCTGATTTACATGGCCTTACTATCTTTAAAAATTTGGCAGCAAATAGACATAATATTTTGTCCATACACGATAAAGCCTCTTTGTATCAACCCACCAATTTATTGCATCAACTACAGGAATATAATCCACAAGACATTCATTTCTGTTATAAGGGCTAAAACATTCAAGGTAAAAGAACAAGGATAATATGTTAGGGGGATTCTCTCCCTGAACATTAGAAATAAACATATAATCAAACTGAAGAAAAGTATATACGGTAAATTTCTATTTCTATATATTCTAAAGTTTTCTATCACAGGAAAATAAACAGTAGAAAACACTGCCAGCAATAGATACAACTCAACATTTACACACAGCACATATCAATAGAAACTATCTTCAGAAATAAATCCTCTATCTTACACAACAGCACATATTTTGTAGTTTCATACTGCAGATTCATTTGATCTCTCCAAATTATGTAAGTAGAAATAGATAACAATCTACCTTTAGATATTTCTCCATTTTCACTAAGACCTCCACAAAGTGATAATGTAACATCCGGCAAGTCCATTGCAGAATCAGACATACAATCTGTACCACTGTCTGCAGCAGCACTTCCAACTGATTGTGGAGACTGGGAACCAGAGAAAGTGTCAGATTCCAACCACTGTCTAGTACCTGGATCAGAGTCACTAAAAGGTATAAAAGAAGTCTTTTACAACCACCACAATGGTAATAATAATTCATTAAACTTGCATGCTGTCTGATTCTCAACTACAACTCACCACAATAAAAGTAATTAGAATAAAATCTATGAAAGATAAAATAAAAATTATTTATATATAAATGTATAAAATTGACAATCAAAATACAGTTTCTAAAACAAAAAGACTTAAAGGTTATTTATACTATCATTTTTAGACCATTTAAATCTTCATTACATTGTAAATTCGTAGAAATTATTTTATGCAGCTAGAACAAAGGCTGATCTTTTCAAACTCTTCTTGCAATGAGTAACCATCTATCAAGTATGGTAGAAAGACTGCCACAATATTTAGTTTTCTGTTATTTGAGCTGTAGTATTACATATAGTCCTCGCTGATCAATGATAATTAGGACTGAAAACTGTGTTGCTAACTGATGCGATCCTAAGGCGCGACATTACAACTGTGTCAACTTATGATGGCAATTCTAGCAGCTTCAGTTGCCATTGCTAGCAGAATCCTGCATGGTTGCAGCCTCTCATAGTCATGTGATTGCCACTTGCAACTTCCTGTCAACTTCCCAGTTGACTTTTTTTGGGAGGAATTCGGCAGTGGAGGTCATAAATGGTGATCATGAACATTGTAATTGCAAGCCAGTTGCCTAGTGTCCAAATCACAATAATCTGACCACAGGGAAGTTGCAATGGATCAAACTATGAGGACCCATCATAAGTCCCTCTCATTCATCACCAACCTAACTTTGAACAGTCGCTGAACAAGTGGATGTTCCTGGACCTGAATAGGAGAGCCTCACTATCAGCTATTCAATTATTAAAAAGTCAGAGAGTACATTTTCATTCTCCATATCTAATATTTTTTATCTGAGCTATGATGAATTAAAAACTTATTTTCCAAACTAGCCTAAGGTTTATTCATATATGTAAGAGCAATTATGAAAAGGATGTATATTATTGAAAAGAAAAAAAACAGGGGGAAATACACTGTTGCTACTTAAAGAAAGCAGTTAAGCAGTTTAAGACATCACAGACTTGAGAATGCCTTTAGAAGCTTCTTTGATTCCATACTTAGTATTAAAAAGAGATCTTAAATATACAACATTATTGAAATGTCTCCTGCAATAATTAGATTTTTGTCAAATACCTTTTAGGAAAATAAAGAGCAGCAACCTCAGGTTCTAGAGCATTTAGATCGTCCAAATATATGTCATCAGGTCCTTGATGCTGACTTCTTTTATGTATCCCTGAAAAAAGAAGTATTATATTGACCAAGCAAAGTATCTAAAAATAAGAAGAAATTTCATGAGGAATGCTCCTTTAGGGAAAAAAAGAACCTTGGCAGTTACATTTTGTCAATTAGAACTTAACCAGCAAACTAAGCAACACAGTTCCACATGATTTTAGGCATATTCTCTCGGAAAACTCTCTTGTATGGAGACCTCTGAGTTTGATTGTTTGCTTGCAGGTGTCTGAAGATGTTACCTAGTCTGGTAACATCTGCAAACAAGCAAACATCTGCAAACAAACAGCCAAGTTCAAATCACAACTGCAGTTCAAACATGAGCTGCATGTATTCTATTCTATTGGCAACCTGCTTGTATTCTATCCCATATTGTTCAAAAAGAGTCTGACTTCCCTCTGCTTAGGCTTCTTAAGGAAAAGAGAAAGACAATAAAAGAAATATGGCAGATAAATAAAATTCTAAAATGTGTAATTTTAAGACCACATATAGTTATACAGGTAGTCCTTGATTTATGACTATTTATTTATTTATTTATTTATTTATTTATTTATTTATTTATTTATTTATTTATTTATTTATTTAGATTTATATAC
>JANHFO010003506.1:17929-31459 GCA_032468095.1 Pareas carinatus | reverse complement strand
TATTTATTTATTTATTTATTTATTTATTTATTTATTTATTTATTTATTTATTTAGATTTATATACCGCCCTTCTCCCTTTGAAGTTATTTATGACCAATCCTCACCCTTAAGACTGTTGCACTATCCCTGTGGTAACATGATCAAAATTAAGGCACTTGGCAACTGGCATGTATATACAATGCTTGCAGAATCCTGGAGTCATATGATGGCGATTTACAGCATTCCCAGTGGGTTTCCGTCAAACAAAGTAAATGAGGAAGCCCTATTCAATGTAGCAAAAAGTTGTAAAATCTAGCATGAATAACTTAACAATCGCATTGCTTAGCAATGGGAGTTCCAGTTCTATTTATGGTCGTAAGATGAGGGCTACCTATGCTAATAAAATGTGTACAATGGATAATTTGCAAAATGACTGTCATTACCAGTCACTAAAGTTCGTTTATTGGAAAACAAAACAGTTCTCTACGATATTTTCTACCCTCTCAGTCAGAGCTTTGAGGTTCATAGGAACTACTATAAATAAAGATAATATCAGATGTTGGAGCTCTCTAGTAGGTCTGGTTCTTATTTACATTTTTTATTATAAAAAGTATTTTTAAAAATATGGATAGGGCCACTAATGAGTATTTGTGAAGATGCTGGTGCTTGAGACCACTAAGCCTGCTACCAAGGTTAAGGAGATGAATATTTTCTTTAATTTTTATAGAAAAACAATTACACCATGTTATATGTAAAATTAATGCTCATATCTGAGATACAAATTATTCTTTATTCTAGTCTAAAAGAACAGTTGTGAGCAAAGCTATTATATACAATTTGTTGCTTACCTCTCAGAACATATATCTGAAAGCTAGAAAAAACAAAAAAGTATTTCAAAATGTTACAAAGAAATTAAAGGCGTATACCTTTCTTCTTCGATGGAGAATCAAGTTTTGTTGGTAGCTTAATTTCTGATGGTGACTCCACTAATGGGCTGGGGAGTATATCAGAATCTAAGGCAGGAGAATGGTCAAGGATTTCCAGAACAGGCTCTGTTACTGCAGAAGCAAGTCTGTCTTTGATATCTAGCTCTTTAAGTAGAGGATGTGTTCTTGGTTCTGGTTTTAAAACTGTACAAACTGAATCATTCATCAGAATGTCATCTTCAATTGTATCACTGGTCGATATAACCCTAAAATGAGTCTTCTCTGATGGAGTGATGGTAGCTGTTCTAGGATGTTCCAGTTTTTCTTTCTTGCTTATCTGAAAAGGAAAGCATCCTTTTTCTAAAACAGTCATTCATCATCTGTGTTGTTCAGTTCAGTTCTGTGTGAACTGATCAAATCTAGTTTGGCAAACTCTGAATGATGCTTGGCTATGATGATCTCTCATAAAGTAACAGAAAATATAGATATCTTGCTTGTCACAGTTTGGTTATGATGTTTATTCTCATGCTCCTTCAATATATTTTTCAGTAATGTTTTCTCACTCTTCATGATTCTGAAATAGATACTATGGTAATGCATTGTGCTCAATAGGAAGCAATCTCATATGAGGAGCCAAAACATTGATATACTTTTAACTATTTTTCCCAATGGGAAATTTAATCAGTGAAAAAACTTGCAATATGCAGGCTGCTTAACTCAGCCTCGTGAAACTTACAAACCATTGTTTCTTACATGTATAATCTATACTCATATTTTTAAAAGCATGTGAGATTGTTTTTAATCAATATTAAATATAAAAATATTAATATTGATTATACAAGTTTGAATTAAAAAAAACCCTTTCTTTAATTTGAAGAAGGAAAAACCAAATACAAGAAAATTTCAACAATTATGAGCCTCTGCAGTTAGCCCAAGCTTAAATGGTTAAACTTTCTGTTACTAACCCCATATAAATACTTATTTCAATTTTACATGAACTTGTTTTAGTTTTGATATATCTATGTATCATCAATTTATATGAGAAGAAAAATTAATTTCACAAATAAAAAAATAAATGAATTTATCATCAATATTCACATCAAAAATATGAAGTAAAATGTTGAATTTTATAAACTATTTTGTACCTTAAGTTTCTCTATTTCTATAAGATGCTTAAATCTGTTTATTGTTTATACCATATGCAACAAACTTTCATGATCACAAATATCTTTCTATTTTCATAAAACTTTATTTGTGACAGAAAATTTGTGGTTCGAGACCATCTTGTTACTTTATAGTTGGTTACTTCTTATATTTTTATCCTATCCTTTCTGTACAAAGGCCATGGTATATTTATCAATGAGTAAGTAATAAAACACAGAGAAGCAGTGTTTTTAAATTATATTTTAAAATATAATATATTTTAAGTAAGATGTAGCTTGGACCTGACAATCCAGGCTCTTTAACTGAAATATAGGTAATTAATACAGAATCCTCTAGGTGGCTCAGACTTGTGTACTGGTAGCATTCTAACTCAAATGAAATCAAGCCTTGCTAGTTAGAGTTTACTGAATAGGCTTTAAACAAATCAGCACAACTTTTAGCACTATTTTAGCACTTGCTGAGCTTAAGGCAATTTATTTTAAATATTTGCTTAAGTTTACTTAATCACATAGACCAGTGATATCAAATTTCAAGGTTTAGATCAATAAGAGTCATTACAATAGCCAGTAGAATTGCCTAAATTGCTCACAAAGACAAAAGGTGAGGAGGGAAGGGAAGTGCTGCTGCATTGACCTCAATTAAAACTCTTTTAGACGCTTCCTTTAAATGTTTTGACTATTTTATAAAATGTCCTATACTGAACCACAAAAAGCAGTTTCTCTGATTTATTTCTTCAGAAAATTATTCATAACATTACTATTGATAAACATATTACTATTGATAAACATATTCCTATTATCAAAAGTTTTCAAGAAACAGAATGATCTGCAAAGAGGTTTACCTTGGTAGATGCAGGAAAGCCTCCCCACGTCCATTCCATGTGAGATTCTCCTCTAATAAGTAAGTTCTCAGTAGGCTTAACTTCCAGTTCTGAATCACTTTTAGGGCAAGTGGGCTGGCTAAAAGGACTGTCAAAACAAAGGAAAGGCATTTATTGTACAAAGAATGCTCTCTAATTAACATTCAGCAGTAAAGCAGAAAGCCAAGCTGGTGTTTTATTTAGACTGATCTAGGAAATTAAAATAAATTCAGAGCAGTGTGAACATTTATCTTTTTCCAGTTTTTATTATATTTTCCTGCTTTTCAGATTAAAGGCTTTAAAAGTATATTTCAATTCCAAAACAGTTTTACCTACAATCTCTTGCCAATATGGTTGTATAACAGATTTAAATAGAAAAAAGCAGTATATTCAACAGAAATTTAGCAAATCTACAGAAGCCAGAATTCTCTCAAATCAAGGGCTACTGTACTAATATTAATTCAATTATGTGAAATGAATGTTAAATGCAATGTCCAAAACCAGTTTGCACCTTTTTAGCAGCAAAACTAAGAGTTTGGTCTTTTATGTGGCTAGCCAGATAAGTTTCATTTCAGTTCACAGGTAGTTTACTTTCTGTGCAGGTGAACCTTTTTTAAAATATATAAAAACAGATTCAAAGTCTATTAAATAAAACCACTGATTTGACTGTTATGACTGAAAATTACACAAAGTTTACACTGAAATAGAACTTATTTTTGGAGGAAGATGGGAAATTGGCTAGATTCCTGCTATTAAAACCATTACTCTTTTGCTCACCCTCTCTTTCAATCTCCTCAACACTTACCTTTTTTGCTTTTCCTACTATCCATATACTTGAAAAGGGCAGAGAATAGAGATCAATGTGCCTTGAGATGTGCCCTACACTACGCATTTTGAATATAATCATATAATCTAACCATGATGATTCAAAAATGATGAATAAGAATCTTGATATCACAATACATGCTCTGTCCATTCATACTTGCATTACAATATAACACATAGATATGTAAGGGGCAGAATTTGTGTCACACTGTTGTCATATAGGTTTTCTCATTTGTTCTCCACATCTATGGATACCTATGCTGCTTTTTATTTAACAAGAAAAGGGAAGTTGAATTGTAAGAGACTAAGGATATGCGAAAAATGCCAATGCTTTTAAAAACAGACCTACATTTAAAGAGATGATCTGTCAGAAAACTTTCTACAATGAATCTTAAGAAAATAACAACAGCAATGTATCAAAATGTATGATCCCTAACAGTACCGAAAAGTAGAGGCAGCTCACAGTTGCTAACCTAATGATTTTCCTTCTGGAGAATTTATATCAAAAATATTTAACCCTTAATATTATTTTCAAAAAAGAATGATACATGAAGACAGCTTACTTCTCTGAAACAGACCAGTCTCCGTCTGATAAGGGGTAATCATCCTTTGAAGGGTAAATCAATGTATCTTTATAGTCTTCAACCTTTGGTGGAGAATCTGCAAGGCTTCTGCAACACAGAATTGATGTATTAAAGGAACTTTAATTTAGTATTAAATAACAGCATTAAAAGACTATCATAACTATCTGTTTTAACATATAGATTCACATGAGAAAAAGGGTAAGCTGGTAGACACTTTCATCCCAATATCAGCACTTCAGTTAACAATTCTATGTTTTAGTTACATTTTTTTAACAGATCAAAGCTTGAAAGATCAGTAATTTTCTTTGCTCCTTGATACACATTCAAGTCTATACAGCAAATATCTCTATGGAATGATGCATATTTGGGGGTATTATAATACCTTGACTTGTGTTTAAACATGTGCTTTCTTAGTGGATTTGAAAAAAGAGCCTTATATATATGCCTGCTTTTAAGTATTTATGAATACACTCTAAAATGTATGCAGAAAAAAATCTATCCATAATTTAAATGCTGTAAATATAAGAAACTTTATAGAAATTTTAGATTTCAATTGCAATCCTTACAAAGTTCCACAAATGGTTACTTAATATTAACTAAATTATTTAAAGTTGTATCCTTATGGAAAGATTATCTTTTCATTTTTTCTTATTTGATAATAAAAAAACAGTTTTTTACTTGTTATAGCACTTACGAAATCTGTTCCCATAGCAAACCTACCTACTGGTATTTAATCTTGCTCATCACTTGTTATATTAACTATTTTTTGAAGTCATTATTACAGATATTACTCTGAATATGAATTTTAAAAGGTAAGTTAAACACCTAAACAGTTTTCTAATGAGTTTAATTTATAAAATAAAAACTATTATTTTAATTTAAGATTTTATATAATATAAACAAAATATTACTACTGAACTTTTTACAATGCCACAGTCTAACTAAACATAAACTTTATAAAAAATTACCTTAAAGGCTGAATACATCTGTCATCATCTGAGCTTATTTCCATTTCAAAGATTTCCTCAGTTCCGAGAGAAGAGAATTGTTCTTCTTTTTTCACATCTTGTTTACATTTTCTTTTTCTTCGTTTTTTCTTCTTCACTGACCCAGAGGGGAAAAAAGGCTCTGTTTCTACAATTTGTGGAATTTCTGAGCTTAAATCTATGACTTCATTTTCACCGAGCTTCATCAAATTGTCATCACATCCTTTGAAGAATTGATCTTCTGTAGGTATTGGTGATGTTGCCAGATGGGCCGGAACGTTTTCCTAAAAATCATTTAGGTGAACGTGAATTTCATACATTATATATATTTTACAAAATTATTCCATTAACACAAATTAACACTGATGACAAAAGAAACAGATATAGAAATATACATTATAATGTATTATTCGCATATATTAAGAGATGGGAAAATGGATATGCACAAGTTAACTTTTCATGCTGACATTCAAATGAAGATGTGCTTGTACTGACATTCACTAAGGTTTGGATACTCAGTCTTTTCTCATCATGAAAGACATACTTGCCTAATAGAACTAAGAGATAAATCTCTGAACCCTTTTTTCTACCCACTGTTTAGTTTTATATGCAAATCCTCAATAATCATTAATCATAATGGTATGGGAAAACAAGCGAGTTTTATAAAATTTGGACTCAAGCAAGTTTGTTTAAAACAAAGGAACAAAATTAAACTATGTGGAATTCATAAGAAAAAAAATTAATGAAAACAGAAGCTTAAAAACTCTTACCTTGATTACATAGCAGGAAAATGGTACATGAATGCATATACCACATCTATATGCACTGTTGCATTTTATAATCTACCACTCTTATTTACTTATGCCAAACATGACAAAGATTCAGCAATTTTGCATCCAACAACTACAATTAGCTTTGATGGTTCCAAAGAGAACTTTTTTGCTTTATTTGGAAGTGCATTTAAAAAAAAAAATTGGAAAGCAAGACCAGTATACAGTAGCTGGTTTCTCCTATTCTATTATTTTGGACTGACAAAAAATAAGTAGGCATACTTGAAAACAAAAGTACTGTTCAATAGAGAAATGCTGATTAAAATATTTGAAAAGACTTTAAGACTGAATTAATTGCAAATAAGTTTACAAATCTCCTAAGAAGGGTCATCGAGAAGTTAGGGGTCTCAAAATAGAGGGCTGGTGGTTTTACTGAAAGATTGTCACCTGTGTAGAACAGGATGATATTTCTCATCTTCAATCCAATTAACATTGAGAAACAGATACTGAGATAGTCTTACCGCCACTTGATAAAAACAAGAACTTCTTAGATTCGATGGTCTCATTTTTGGCAGAAAGCTAAAGCATTCCAAGATAACAGACTTGCCTTCCTTTTTCTTGTAAAAATCCAGTGAGAGGACACCACTGAAAAGTAGATGTGCTTAACTGGGGTTCAGATTTTACGTTAATCAGTCAGAAACCTCCATAGGATGGAACTTCAATGCAGACATAATTGGGAGTGTGTTACATGTTTACTAGCTTTGAAGGAATTTATCCACTATCATCACATAAAGTTCCCTAAATAGCAAAAGAGACATAAGGTCTTTCTTTGTTATTGTTTATTTGTATTCATGAATATTTTTAATTGCAGTCTTGTGTTAATATTTTTATTGCTGTTTTCAGTTATATTTAGTGTTTTTGAATATTCTTTGATTGTTATCTCATGCTATGTGTGTGAGAGAGAATGTAAAAACATCCAGGAACAAAAATAAATAAGAATAAGGGAAAATAAAATAAAAGTTAAGCGAGAGATGGAATTTAAAGGAAAGAAAATGATAAAAGATAAAGAATGAAATATTCAGTTGGCTTGCAAAAAAATTCTTCTAAATAAAAAGCAAACATCTGCCCAAATTTTAGAACTGGAATAAAGCTACATTTGTCAGATGACTTACAAATTTTTCTTCTGTTTCCTGCACAAAGAAGGCTTCTCCATTATCACCTAGTTTCATGTGAAGATCAACTGATTCTCCATTAATTTCAATATCAATCTGTAAAAAAATATAACAGAACACTTGCTGCAATAAAAATATACCTTAAATGTCTGTTTATATTTAACCAATATTTTATTCTTTTAACCTAAACTATTGAAATAAAAGAAGTCCCAATATATCATGTTTATTTATTTATTTGATAATTTTACAGAGCTGCTCATCTCACATATGTAACTTTTATGAGGTACAAAACGTTAAAACACAAAATAATACAACAAAATAACCAAAAATAACTATAATAGTGATTAAAAAGATTAAAATAATATAAAACTATTAAAACCTAAAAATATGTGGAAGATTGCAATCAATTTCACTAACAATACAGCCTTTTTGTTGGCTCCACACCACACCACTATCACTAGATCTCCAGGCCAGCTGGCAAATATTTTTATTCTTCTTTGCCATTCTTCAAGCAATTATTGATGTGTTATAACCTATGAGCAACAAGGCAAGTCATCCATCTGACTTAGCAGTCTGGGTATTTATAGGGATGAGCAAGTGACATCATGATATTATAATACCAATGAGACAAAACTATGCAATCTACCTCATTTGTATCATGATGTGAATTATATATGGAATGGACATGATGATGTAAGTGATGTCACTGGAGTTCTACTAAATGTACAGTATGTTAGATGGTAGATGAAAGCAATACTGTAAATCTCCAATGTATATCAACACCAAGAAATGCAGGGGCATCAAAATCCCCCTCTTGGAAGAAGGGAGGAAGTGGCAATAAGACAGGCCAAATGAAAGAATAAAGAAACTATTTTGTATTTGGCAACTAGTCGATCAATTTTTTTATCTTAATTGCATGTGATGTCATAGTCTCTAGGAATCACATTAAGATCTGATATTTTTCAAGTTGTTCAAAAATAACCTGTGAGGCATGCATAAAGATCAAACAAATAAATAATAGGTAATGCTTCCTGACAATTTTATAGATCTATTTTTGCTCTTAAAATGATTCCTCTTAAATCAGGAGCCATTTCATTAAGAAAATAGTGATTCCAACACAAATATATAAACTTTAATATTGGAAAATTGTTATACATTTTATATGGATTGTTTCTACTTTCCACATGATTCTACAAATGTCTATATTTTAAAAAATTGTTATTGCCCCAATTCACACGAATTCCTGTCTTTCACTCTAAGGAAAGTTCCAGTTCCTGAATCAATGACTTTTCAATATATTTATATGAGGATAGTATGCGATTGCCTTCCCCACCTGTAATTAAGCTTACCTGCATTTAATATCATAGCTCATTCTCATGATGCAGTTGTTAATAGCTATGATTGTGGAATAAATCAGTTACATCATTATATAGCTGTTGCCAGTGCCCTTTATTGTTACGCTTTTAATGGCCTCTATTTGGCCATTCTGGTTAACTGAACAGAACTTTGCTACTGTATAGCAAGGTTCCCTTTTCTATCCTACTTAACAAGTTTTTATTGAATGTCAAAATATGATATCCAAGAATAACAGCATTATTTACACTGTACATACAACTGGCAAATAAGAAAAGTATTTTGTTTCCCTAGTCTCTGACATTCATGATACTCACCACTTTCTCTTTTGAACGTAAGACACCAAGCTTTCCAAATCGGACATGGAATGGTGAGCACAAGTATGTACCATCTTGTTGCCGAACTACAATTACATCAATACATCCTGAAAGTGTAGCTTGATTAATGCCTTTATACAACTCCTTCATAGTAACCAGAAGTCCAGCAAGCTGTCCAACATAATTCATATTTTAAAGCTACAAAGAAATGTTGATTGAAAATATTATTCCAAATACAAAGAACTTTAAATTTAAAAAACACATGCACAATCATGTTATCATAAATTTTAATTTATAATCCATCTCATAATTGTGATCTATGGTTATATGCATAAGACATTGAAAGTAAGAAGTTGGTCATAGCTCCAGAGTATAAGAGGCAATGTGTATTGTCAAAACTGTCAAACGTACACTTTCAATTATTTAAAATTTTTGATAAATCTTACGAGATTAAAGTTAAAGCCCATTTATTATAATGAATTGCAAAATAATCTTGGTAATGCATTTATAGAAAGTCTAAACAAATCAAAAGTTACAGTTACACAAACACATATTATATATACCTTATTCAGGTGAAAACTCAGAATTAACAGTTTATAAACTTATAAAATTACAGACAATCATTGTTCTCAGTTCATGCACTGGTTACATTTAACCTTAATATTCACAGGTGTATAATCACTATTGTACAATTTTTTAAGCAAGGATCAACTAAAAGACGCAATATTAAATATTCATTTGGTTGTTAAAGGAATTGACCGATTGACATTTCACATGATCCTGACATGACACTGTGGCTGAGAAAGTGACTGACCCAAAGTCACTCAGTTGGTTTTCTTGCCTAAGGCGGGACTAGAACTCAGTGTCCTGGTTTCTAGCCTGGTTCCTTAGTCACTAGAACAAACTGGCTCTGATTATAACAGATCTAACATGTAGCCTCCAGTACGAACCCATCACAACCCTGATTTAATGATTTAACGAAACCTTTTCTACATCCTCAATTCCACTCACACTGTCATTCTTATGATCTGCTTAGAGCAGTGATTCTCAACCTCTGGACCCCTGGGAGGCTGTGATGTCATCACAGAGGGCCTGCAAAGGTTTGAAGAAATGTTATGATTTAAATCTTGAGTTAAGTTCTGGTGGTCTGTAGCTCCAAAAGGTATTTAAAGAGTCTGTGGTGAAGAAAAGGTTGAGAACTACTGGCTTAGAGGAAAGTGCTCTCTTACTAACTTCTTCTTCTTCTCTTCATCAACCTCTGTTTACTTTCAATCACCTCCAACAATTCACTGGTTGCTCTTGGCAATACGGATGATTTTGCAACTACCATGCCTTCCTAAATGCAATCACCACCACTAAAATAATAACCATCTTCCAATGCCAATCCCACCAAACACAGAATCTAGACTCTCAGCATCTTACCTCCCTTCCCAGAATGCTCTCACCAAGGTTTTCCTAGAGCTTTATTTCAGCTAAAAACAAACAGATGTCACAGCATTCCCCCCTTTAGTTAATATTTAAAGGCATACAATATTGAAGTTGCATGATAAGTTGCTCTTTGTTTTCACAACGTATCTATTAATCAATATTTTTTTAAAATCACATATTTATATATTTTGCGTTGATCTGATAAATGCTTCTGTTGCCATTAATAATGCTATAACATTATAAAGGAAAGATATGTGACAGTTATGACAAAAAAATAAAGTAAAACATCCCCATTCCTTATTATTAACCCAGGAACTTACAAACCATGTCAGCTCAGTCATAAAACAGGTCAAGAAATGTACATAAAGCCAGAAGGAAGGCAGTGGGAACAAGTATAGGCTCTGGGAAGCAAGGTCATTATAAGATAAACTCACAAAAATATTACCTAGAGAGAAATTATGTCCATGAACTGCCTAGCTATTCTCTCAAATATACTACTGTCTTGGTAGTACTGCCCTCATTATATTATTTTTACCTAACTAAGTAGATGATGTGCTGCTATATCCAACCCAATATATTGCGGCTGTCTACAACTATATGTATAAATGTGATCACAAGTATTGGTAGCTACTCTACTTTTTCTCCCAAATAATCTCGATTTCCCTTGCAGTAAATTGAAACTGACACTTGTACTAAAAATGAAAAAAGTAGTGACAATCTATTTCATTACTATTCCCAAGAAACATAAATTTGGGCTTGACCGAAGTGAATATGTACCTTTTTAATTACTGAACAAGAAACATGTTTAAATATCTCAAAGAAGACAAGCTTTAGGGTATTTAACATAATGAAACAATGCTGCATTCAATTTCATTATCTTCCTTAAAAATGTTAAAGTATTATTATTATTTTTGTCCATTTAATCATGTCTTTGGAAATTGCCTGCACAACTCGCCACAGTTTTCTTGGAAAGGCATTTCTGAAGTAATTTGCCATGGTCTCCTTCCCAGGGCTGAGAGAAAGTGACTGGCTCAAGGTCACCCAAGTAGATTTGTTCATAAAGTTGAACTGAAATTCATGGTCTCTTGATCTGTAACCACTATACCAAACTAGCTCTCATTAATTATTAAACTGAGACAAAAATAATGAAAGTAATACAAACAATAACAGTTGCCACCCAAACCACTACATTTCATTTCATTTATCATAAAGACTAGAACGAAACAGTAAAAACTAAAAAAAAAATGAAGAAAAAGGGAAAGAAAGTAAAAGAAGAAAAAACTACTTTCCCTAGTTTTAAAATAATTATAGTTTCTTTTTTATCCGTAAATTAAATCTAGTCCATATGGAGTCAGGTACTACTTGGGCTATGACAGTAACTGAGACCTGAAGTTCTGTTGTTAAGCAATATGGTTGTAAAGCATATTATATGTCTGTATTGCTTAGTGACAGAAATCTCAGGAGTCCCTTTGACATTATTAACCTAATACCACCAGGTATTAGGCAAGGATTCATGCTGTTGCAAGACATTCCTGGCTTGGTCTCTTCTGAGCCCCAAACCGTGATAAAGAGACTGCCTTTTTTTGAACTCATCAATCCGCCCCATATCTCTGCTATTTTGGCGGTCCTGCACTGCAGCACTCATTACTGGCGGTAGCAGCACCAGTGGCTCTGGGATTAAAGCAGAAGTCGCCCCAAATTTCTACTTCAGACCCAGTGCCACTGGTCCATTGAGGAGTGCCCCCTCAAGGCCTGTTCTGAAACCAGCTACCTCAGTGCAAGGTCCCAGTCATCCTTATTGTTCTGCACTCCGCTGTCCCTGCCATCGTAACTGATCTTCACCGTCTTCCTCCCACTGCTGAGGAGAAGCACCTGCCCTAGCTTCATGTGACACGGCTGCTGGCCATTCCAGGCCTTCTTCCCAAGGCTATGTAGATCATTCTTCAAATCGGGTGTGCTCTTTTTGTGATGCTTTGGAAGGCTTCTGAGACCTTTTAAAGCCTCACGAGAAGGCCATGTCCACCATTCTCCACATGACATGAGGCTTTCTCAGAAACCTTCCCAAGCACCGCAAAGACGCACACAATTTTGAAAACCTGCTCAGCTTGGGGAGTAGGCCTGGCATAGCCAGCAGCTGCCTCACATAGGCAAAGGTCAGTTGGGAAAAGCAGGGCCGGTGGAGGTGGCTGGTGCTTTGTACTGAATTGAAGCAACACTCTTCAGTGGAGGCCTTAGTGCCACTGAGGCTAAAGTACAAATTGAGGGGTGGCTGGGGCTGACTGGGGTTGCTGAAGGCACAAGTATCATTCGTTCAGTAATGATGTATCTTTCAGTCACTGAACAAATGGTTGTTAAGTAAGCACTACCCATCGTAGGATTCTTACTAAATTTTAGCACTAAAGGCAGTACAATATATTGGGTCCTATTGGAAAGGAAGAGAAAGATTTTACATCTCATGCCAAACAGACATTTTGAAATAATTCTTATTTTAAAATGGCAGGAAAAACTTTGATTCCTTTTTAAATTATACACTGTATAGGGATCATTATTAATCAGTTAATGAGTAACAATACAGTACTTATAAAATGTTTGAAATTTATGAAAGGAATATAATTTATCAAAAACAACTGACTGACAATATAGTAAATCATATATTACATTCCTTCTTTGACATCTTAGAGCAGCCTTTCTCAACAGGGGTTTCAGGAGTGGTCACTAGTGGTTCCACAAGATTGTGATGGAAAAACATTGTTTTCATTTTGCTCAGTGCTAGGAACTGCAGTGATGAGAATTTTTACCTGCCACAATTCACGCTTATTAGTCACCCTAACAGTGTGAACTGAAGATGACATTTTTATGCAGGAGTATCCTGACATGTGTTTCAAGGGTTCCTCCAGGGTAACAAGGTTGAGAAAGTCTAGTCTTTTTTTTTAACGACCCTATAATCAGGGGGGAATGGCTGTCGGGAAGCAGCCTCCATAGCGTCGGGGCTGGGAGAGACGAGGCTCCAACGGTCTGGTATGTGGGGACGGGCACACGCCTGATCCCCCTGAATAGAGGAAACTGCTCTAAACCCTTCGCTCTCCCCAAAGAAGACATCAATGGGCACCATTCGGGAGAGCAAAGGACTCCCACAACCAGGCGGTGACGACTGAGGCGACACGAG
>JANHFO010003505.1:403506-415507 GCA_032468095.1 Pareas carinatus | reverse complement strand
GAAGGAAGGAAGGAAGGAAGGAAGGAAGGAAGGAAGGAAGGAAGGAAGGAAGGAAGGAAGGAAGGAAGGAAAAGAGGAAATGGATACCTATGCTATTGTTTATAATTGTATGACTGTTACAATACTGGCCCAAAATTAAACTGAGAAGCGGGATCAGATTTTCCATTCTTAAAGCTTTTTCACTTTATTGCCTGAATTGGTATGCAGAGTTGGGAACTGGTTTCTGGTTTTGTGATTGTGTTACAAGGCAGTATTGCTAGATTTCCTGGTTTTAAACTAGAGGTTTTTCCCCCTAAGATATAGGCACCTCCACACCCCTAACTGTCTCCCTTTGATACTCTTATAAACATTATAAAGCCAGCCTGCCATTACTGTGATTCTGGTAAGCTCTAAACACACATATACCATGAACCAGTCAGTGTTTCATCGAGATGACCAACAGGGAAGTAGAAAGAATAACATTCAGTCGATGTTCTTCCCCCAAACTACCACCAGTCTTAAAACAACAAAAAATTCTCTCATGTAACTTGTTCAAAACATGAACCACCCTTCCATGTTCAGCGTTTATGTCGTTGTTGGATCTCTTCTCTTTCCATGAAATGACCACCACGAGAGCTTCCATCATGTCCTCTTAATTCATGGCTGACTATGGGGTAGAAAGATATGGCAAGGCCCTTATCTCCTCCCCATTCTGTGGCACTGACCAAATTCTGTTGGTTCATCTACCTTTAGGTGTGTTTTTTCCTAAAGACGTGCAGCAAAGATACGACCTTTCCAATGAACATGTACAAAGCCAGAAGCAAATTGAGTCAATTTCTAAAATCTTTCATGACTGACTTGTGAGATTGTTCTGAACAACTACAGAGATGGTTCTGAACAACTACAAAGCCCTCCTGTAGAAGTGTCCTAAGATGCACTTCCCAGGTCCTGTGGGAAGAAAACATCATCTAGCAGGATGTGTTTGTTGTACTAGCTGTGCTTGATGACATCTGATGCTCTCTTTCTTGGATTGCACAATCTTAATTGCACTAATCGGTTCTGTGTAAAATCTATGATGTAATGTTCCTTCCCTGCTCTTCCCCAAGATTATTACATGCTTTTATTCTGTTTACCAAAGCATTAGTTAAGAAACCATAATAAGGCCCAATTTTTGCAGTCTCCTTTGTTCCTCTCTGCAGTGAAAACATAGATGTGAAAGATGAAAATAAACTTTTTGAAAAATTAAAGAGTTAAATATTTTGATTAAATATTTTAAGATTACATGCTCTATACTTACACACAGGTTACAATTGACAAACTGGTTACAATCATAACATATATTCATAATCATAAAGTACATTCATCATGTCATGCATGTATTAGGTGCAATCAACAAACTGCGATCCTAATCATAAAATACATTCATAATCATAAAGTACATTCATTGTGTGATCATGTTATAAAGTGCAATCATCATGTCACAAAACACATTCATCATGAAGATAAAGTACATTTAGAGTTAAATATTTTGATTAAATATTATAGGATTTCACATCTTTTTAAAAATTGAAATATATTGCTGACTTCCAGATTTTCTGTTTTTTATTCTTGTAAAACTATGTGGTTTTGTTTTATTTGCAATTGATGGAGTTTTAGATTAGTTTGGATACCATAAAGTTTCACACCTACCAGATACATGTCTCTTTGCTTTGCTTAGTGAATAAAGAAAATATATTTTCATTTTAGCAGAGTATATAATAGCACTACCCTTCTCCTGCCCCATTCCAACTTTATTGCATTATTACATCTTAAGTACATTTAATATAGACAGTATTACATGCATTTATATCTATGTTAGTGGCCCAAACCTTTATAAAAAATATTTGGTATCTAAGAATACTTTATAGCAAATATATAGACATACTATATATGTCAATCTGGATAATGTATGAGTTAGCATTGTAATAATCCTGTCAAAGTTGGGCTTTTAAACTACAAAGAGTACCCCATTTTGGAGAGCAGTCTAACCTAGCACAGAAAACAATTTAGCAAATAGCTCATTAAAACTACCCTCTCTTGACAAATGTGCATGTTATACATCCATGAGGATAACATCTCTATATGTAGAGGAATTTCTAATTGTCCAGTTTCTTCTTTATCATCTATTAGTATTTAGTCTACACAGCTACATATGTAAGTTTCCTTTCAATCATGAAATCACTGTATGGTGCAATTGTGGCCCAGACACATAGACCAGTTACATGCCGACACAGAAGGGGACTGCAGGAAAACCGAACCTAATTATAACCACATCCCATCCACAGCTAACTCAAGCCTGAATGAACCGGGAACTGGAGGAAGAGGGCCCACGAAGCATCCTTGATGACCTGTGGTGACCTGGGGCGGCGGTCACACCTGGAATCTTCCTGGGGCTGCTGCCAGCAGACACAGAAGGAGCCCCGGTAGGGGTGTCCTTTCAGGCCAACTCCCAAACTCCAACTGAACCGCGCAGGTTCAGTAGGAACCCAAGACGTCCCACCTACCTACGCGACTACATCATCCACATGGGAACCAATCAGGAGGGGAGGGAGGTTGTGGAGTGAAACTAGAAGGTTCTACTCCGGTCCGCACCTTATCCTGCCCCCTTCCTGCAGCGGGAAATCCCTTGCAGCTGATTGGCCGGCTTACCCAATTCAAGTGTATAAAGAGGGAAGTCATTGTTACCGTTCTCTCTGAGCTGCAATTAAAGAGCTGAAGTCACTGGCCTGCCTCTGCCTCTCCCTTACCTCCCAAACCACTTCAGTGCACTTGAATTTCTGCTTAATTTTTATATGTGTTGAAGTTATTTAGAGCCATGGTGCCCCAGTGGTTAGAATGCAGTATTGCAGGCTAATTCTGCTGACTGCCAACAGTTTGACAGTTCGGTTCAACCCCGCTCAAGGTTGACTCAGCTTTCCATCCTTCCGAGGTCGGTAAAATGAGAACTCAGATTCTTGGGGGCAATACGTAAACTGCTTCGAGAGGACTGTAAAGCACTGTGAAGCAGTAGATAAGTCTAACTGCCTGTCAGAGCACCCCTGGCTTGTAACCAGTGTTGGCTACAAACAGGTTCCTTGGTTACAAGAATGGTGTGCAGAACAGAAGTGTCTGTACCAGAGAAGTAGCAGCAAAGCACAAGCACAGACTGCAGTGAGATGCAAAAGCCTTTATACTCAAAACAGTCAAAGCACAGTCCAAAACCAAAGTCAACAGTCCAGGTGTAAATACCACAGTCAAGCAGTCTCTCTACTAACCAGGTTAATCAGTTGTTTATTCAGTATTTTCGCCAACAAAGTTGGCCAGGAACAAACAACAAGTCAGGAACCAAGATCAGAGACGTCTACCACACAGCAGGAATCACAAAGCAAGAGAAAGAATGATTTAGGCCCTGCTGGTTAATTAAGATAGGTGTGGCTCAGTTTGCTTCAGCTGGCCATGCATTCTGTAAACCAACCTGTAGGGTTCTTAAAGGGATCACCACCCGTATAACCCTTACACTACTGTATTTGGAATATATGCCATGCCAAATCTGATAGGGTTGTTGAGAGAATGCTGCATTAGTTCTGGAGATCACTTGAGGCACGTGCTTGTTTTGAGATGTTAAGTTGGGTGTCACGAACATGGAATTTATGATGCTGTAGCATCAGTGGTACTATTAGATTTAGATTTAAAATATATTAGCATATTATACTGTATCATACCAACATCTTCAAAGGTAGCCAAATCATATAAACCAAATTGTAGACATTTTCATTTTTTCTTATAAGAATAGGGTTCTGTGGAGATTTAGATCAGAAAAGCCAAACATGACTCAGAGGTTGGGGCACATATGTGGCAATGTGGAGAATTCTACAGAGCAACAGTGCCCCTTGTTTCAGCATAATAAAAACCTAGAAATCTTTTTGAGTTTAGACAACTGCCCTCCACAGGTGAATCAAGGAAAAGGTTGTGTGTGATTTAAGATGTTTCTGGCAGTGCCTTCAAGTCACATGTTGTCCCCTGAATTTGGAGCTCTGTTGCAAAAAAATTGCACAGTGCTGTCCACCACCTTGAAAGATTACGGGTATGTTGAATCAGTTTGATTTAGACTTGGTACATCATATGAAACAATCTATTCATTGTATTTTTACAAAACATGTCTTACAGTTTAATCAGCTGTGGCTTAATCCGCCAAAGCATGGCTGAGCTTAAAGCAATGTGACAATCAAGTCATTTACATGCATACAACAAACAAACAAAAAAGGGTTAGGGCTCCCTGCCCTAACCCATGACCAACAATTAATCATGAGTCGCGTGCCTTTGTCAGCAAGATCTGCCAGTAGTTTTTCCTCTTGAAATGAAATGACATGCTGGCATGATGAAATACTTTGTGACATGATGGTTGTACTTTATAACATGATGAAAATACTTTAAAATTATGAATGCACCTAATAGGTACATGACATGATGAATGTACTTCATGATAATGAATGTATTTTAGGATTGTAATCATTGTTTCTCAATTATAGCCTTATGATTGTAACCTGTATGTAAGTATTGAGCATGTACACTGGAGACAAATTCATTGTGTGTTCAGACAATAAATTCTATTCTATTCTATTCTATTCTATTCTATTCTATTCTATTCTATTCTTTCCCCTTCCTTCCCTCCCTCTCATCCCTCCTTTCTGATTCTATTTTTATCAATTTATGTGAATCTCAGGATTTCTAAGCTGGTATCTTCTGCTTGCTGGCTATACCACCATTTCCTGCAATGTGAGGATCATCTTCTATCTTCTCCTTGTCAGTATAAAACATTAAACAACTATACTTAAAGACCACAAACTTCAGCATTTTACTGGGTCTTTGGTGCTTCTTCCATGGTTCTGTATCTATAAGTGGTGAGTGTGTGAGACAGTGAGAAGATTGCAGCACAAAGAACATAGACACCTTGGCAGCTAAGATATATGTCTGACTCCTTCAAACATTTAATGATAAAGAGAACTATCAGACTGAAACAGTCGTTTTTTGCAGTATTGAGGAAAATGCATTTCTGTTCAAATGCATAGGAACTTTCAGATTTTCCTCCCCAGGCCCCTCGAGAGAAACAGAAATGTTGTTTTGATCTGAGATGGGCAAAAATGGCATTTTGAAAATCTTTAGCTGGGGCAGAGAGATAGAGAGAATGGTTTCTCCCAAGAAAGGAGAATTATCATAACAAACTGAAGGGCAGAAGATCTGAAAAAGTTCAATGTGAGGGGTATTCTCATAAAGTCTTCCTCTGGAAATGTGAGAAGCCAGGGAGACTTCAGTAAAAGAAGATTCATGCCCTGGTTACCCCATAACTAAATAATATGCCACTATGACATTTTCCCCCTCAAAATTGGATCTCTTTCTTTCACTGAAAAATTCCAAAGCCTAGCAGATAGAAAGTAATGCAGAATATTTCTTTCTAGATTTCTAAAAATTAGTTATTCCTAATGGGGTATTGAGTGCAAAAAGAACTTTTTTCTTTAATCAGAATTTAATTTCTGCTTTCTGAATCCCAGAATATATGACTCACGTTTTGCTTTCTTATATTAAAATTTCTCAGTTTTGTATTACAATACATTCCTCTTAGGAATTAGAACATTCAGATAAAAATAAATTACTCAATGTCTATATGCAATTGTTTTGCAACAAAACTTCACAATCTCAAGTGTTACTGATCAGGGATGATGGAAGCTGTAAGCTAATATACCTGAAGGATACTACAAGGAAATCTGATTAATTTGTCAATTAGATGTTGTTGTATTTGCTTCCAGGATAATTGGTTAGAGAAATGCATATTCTAAAATAAGATAATGTGTCTAGGCTTGTTACTGTGAAAACAACAGAAATAAAAAAGGGAAGAGATGGAGGGCAGGTTTCTCTGCTGTCCTTTTCTTGCAACACGGATTTGGAGTCAGTTGTCATGTTGATGACTTTCTGTGCAAGCTCAAATGTTATACTATTGTTAATAGTCTTGAGTTTATCAAAAACAGACAACATACAATAAAATAAACAAAAATGCATATGACACACAGCAGTTTGGTTCAACAGATTGTGTTTTATATTGCTTAGCATTTTAAATATACCTTGTTGTTAAACAGTTTGTTCTGGTGATATAACTAAATTATAACAACAAATGGTGCAACTGTTGTATACATTTCTACACTACAAATCTGCACATTCATTGCAGTTTTGACTGTTTTAGGATGCATTTTTGATGTATTTTGTGCATTCCTAGATGATGAGAGAGCCATTTTTCTGAGCCCCTTTTTAAAGATAGAATTCTGAAATCTGTATTAAATCTCTTCGCAAACCCTACTTTTACCTGTATTCTAAACTAATTGGTTTTCACCTGTGAAGAGCTCTGTATACATATGAGGACTCCAACAAGTGGGACAGCAAGGATTAGTGAAGATGATATATAATTATAATAGGGAGGAGATTTATTTATAACTGCATTCTATCAGCATAACAGTCAACAAGCAGGGGTCATGAGTATGTGTACCTACAATGAAAAAGACAGTAACCACAAATTAGCAATCTCTACGAAGAAAGTCAACAAGCAGTAAAATCAAATTAACAATCTCTTAGACAAAGTCCCAAACGTGCTTTTTCAAAAGGCAACTGGACTTTGTTTCTCCTTGAAGATGTTTCGCTTCATATCCAAAAAGCTTCTTCAGTTCTGGAGGTGCTTAAGTGGTAGTGCCTTTGGATTTGCACCTCAAACAACTTCATTTTCATGAAGGCATGAAAATGGTTTTTTTTTTTGGTATCTATCAAGAAAATGCATTAAAGTTCCTACAATAACTGTGTCTTGATATGTATTCTGCTTCCTAAATGCCCAAGCTTTATTCAACTTGAGACATGTACTAGTGGAAAGTCCCTCATCCTTCCCTATCTGTCCTAAAATGAGTGCTAGTGATGTATTGCAGCTAATGTGTCTGGACACATCTGGCTTGAATCCCAGCTCAGCCAAGTGAATTCATTGGATTGCCTGACACAAGAATGTAGGAAGCTACCTTTTCTGAGCCAAGTGGCTGGTCTATTAAAGCCAGTACTGTCAACACTGTTTGCCGTTGCATCTCCCAAGATCTCAAGTGGGATCCATTCTCCTTGCTTTATCATAGATACCAAGGACTTCTGAGTGCAGAGTTTATGCTTTGTTAATAACCTATTGTTTTTTTTCATATATGTAGCCATTTGCATTTGTCATGGGGATGCTATTGATTTATATTTCTTCAATGCTCAAATACTGTTTCTGCTTACACAACAAACTTGTACGTGTTAAACTAAATCATGATTTACTCATTGAAGCCCATTTGGGGGTTTGTACAACACTCATAAATTAATCATTTGAGCTGGGTTCATGAAATATACAGTAAATAAAATGGTAGTGTGTCATATGAACATAACCTCTATATTTCCTTACTGATGTTACTAATCATAAAATGAAGGTGACACAGAAGATGTGATCAGAAATATGATGGTAGCTGACAAGCAAGTTGACTTTAAAAATGTTGAATGAAGCATGTCTTTCAGTGGATACATTAAATGGCTGTTTAATGTGAAAGCATTATCATAGGACAAGTAATGCAGGGAATGGCTACTTGCAACTGAGTTAACAAGTGTTGACTTAGCAATATTGTGTTACTATTTGCCTTTTCCTCATCTTTCCAATGCAACTGCACACTTAATTTAAAAATTTTAAATATGAAGAAAAGTAACTAATCATCAAAAGTTCTAAAGAAGAGTTCTTAAGCAGTTTCCAGAATGTAAAGAGGGCTAATGTAGATCAATCACAAAGGGAGGTTATTCCATAAGCCTAATGACTGAATTTGTCCTGGCTTCCATTCCCTTTATTCATGAAAGTGAGCTACATTTCAAAATCTCTCCTAGAAGTAATGTATTCAGATGGGTCAATTCAGGTAGGTGAAAGCAGTCCTGCAGATGCTTGGTATAAGTGAATGTGACAATAATGCTCTTTGGAATTAGCAATTACCTTGGTCTTTCGATTTCTGTGACTCTTCTTTAGCAAATAGCAAATAGCACTTAGACTTGTGTTGTTGTTGTTGTTGTTGTTTAGACTTATATACTGCTTAACAGTGCTTTGCAGTACTTTCTAAGCGGTTTACACAGTCAGCATATTGCCTCCAACAATCTGGATCCTCATTTTACCAACCTCAGAAGGATAGAAGGCTGAGTCAACCTTGAGCCAGTGAGAATCAAACAGCTGAACTTTTGATGGCTAATGGCAGATGACAGTCAGCAGAAATAGCCTGCAGTGCTGCTTTTAACCACTGGCTCTTCATATCACTTCATAGTTCTTTGCAGCACTCTCTAAGTGGTTTACAGAGTTAGCATATTGCCCCCAAAAATCTGGGTCCTCATTTTACCAACCATGGAAGGATGGAAGGCTTGTTGAGATCAAGCTCCTGGGAATGGGCAGAGTTAGCCTGCAATACTGCATTCTAACCACTACACCCCCATGGCTCTTGTTGAAATGTTGAAAACCGTATTTCAGCTTTTTGGATCATGTAGTACATCCTGCATGACCCCAAAGTCCCCAACCCTGACCTAAGTGAAAAGATGTAATTCTGAGAACTATGAAAGATAGCAAAATGTGCAAAGCAAGCAGCTACAGTAGTTTATGAATTTGCCCTTTTGCTTCAGTGTTGTAGCTGTTTAGTAAATGCTTGTAATGGTACCTGGGAAAGACTTTGGGAGTCAGAACAATGAAATGCTGCCCTAGGGAATGGTCAGATAAAAGACAACATCGCTGCATAGTGGGTAGAGCAAGGGACCCTCCCTAAGTTCTCAGGCTATAAAGGTGATGATGAGAGAATTATACGTTCAGACTTGCAAGATTTGCAAATGTAGCTTTATAATAAAATAGAATATCGTTTATCTGGTCTTGTGTCCTGTCTATCTGGTAAGGCTGATAATATTTCACTGCAGAGACTGCAAAATTGGGTTGCTGACTTTGCAGCAACAGATTGGAGCTTACAAAGATTTGAAACAAAAAATAAATATAACTGTTTCTTAATTGTTTTATAATTTAAATAATAGTAGCACAAACGTAACCCTACTATATTGTCAATTTTAATAACCAGCACAGCACTTTAAAAGTCAACACAAGGGCTGAACTGGAAAAATTGAGAGTATGAGTAGATGGATAAAGGTTTTTTTTTCCTCCTTCTGTTCTGCTTCAGGCATTTGAGGTTTGAAAAATTGGAAATTGGAAATTCAAACACTATATTGACTTCTTTAAACCTGTGTGGCAAATGGCTCAAGCCTTTCCTCTTGTTATATATGTCATAGTTTCATTTACTTCACAGAAGACAATATTAAAAAGTGGGATATAATTTAACAGGAAGAAAATCTTCAATTAGGCTGCCAAGCAATTCTGCGCTATCTTTCAAATCATGCAGAATAAAATGTGAGATTTGTCTGTGCAGTTGACCTCTGCTTTCAACTAATTCTCGTACTTTACATGGTGTTAGTATGTATGTATGTACACACACACACACACACACACATATATATATATTGGTAAAGCTGTAATATTCTGCAGTTTTAGGTCAACTGAAGTTAAGCATCCATCCAAGCTGTTGACAGAATGAAATTGTGGAAGATTAAGAGGAAGTTGGAACAGAACTTTAATTTAGCTCACAAACATCTGTTCACGATGAAAAAATAGAATGTAAGCTTTAAAAAAGAAAGCTGTAGACCAAACATTTAAACCTTATTAAAGTTTAATGCTGCAAGCCACTGCTAAAAATGTCAACCAAGTCAGAAAAAAACATCTTTTCACTCTGTTCCAAAATTGGATCAAACTGTGCAATGCTAGAAATGCACAAAAGCCCTATGCAGTAAGGCACCATCATGGCAGAAAGACAGAGAATGGTGGTAAGAATTGTGCCCTTTCCAATAATTCATGAAAAATCCATTTGAACCCCTTTCCCTTTGGTTCCTATTTTGTTACCATTTGCTTATAAGACTAAATTGCAAAAATAATAAACAAGATGAGTAAAAGCAAAACAATTTTGCTTTTAGCACAGAGCATATGCTGTTGTAGAATTCAACATTATAATATTTACTGTTTATGCAGCTTTTCCTGAATAGTTTTGATGTAGATAAGAAGTTGCTCCTGAACCAATAGAAAATAATATAAATACTGTAGTCCATGGTTGAACTGTGGAGTGTTTGACGCTCTCTGATCTTGGCTGTTGGCTTGCAGACTTGCAGTACTGAAAAGTCTGAAAATCAACAACCAAGCTCAGAGGGCATAAAGGACTCCAAAGCTGGAGTCCTAGTTTGGGACATGTCCCAAAATTTTGTCCTTTTTGCTCACATTCTATACAACCATTTGCTACTTGGTTTGTGGTTTCCTGTTTAAAATACTTCGGCTAAATTCTTGAGTGCTAAATGCACGTTCAATGTGCATCCATCATTAAGTACTTTGAGAAAATAAAAATGGGATGTCTACAACTTTTTTTGTGGTTGGAAATGTACTTTGCAGGGGAAAATTATCCATGACCTGATTTATAAGTAGAGACAGCATGATCTGTTTGAGCCAAATCTATCGGAACAGGGCTGGAGATAGAATAAAAGATTTTGCCCACTTAAGGAGACTATAAACAACCATTATGCAGTTGCATTATAAATTCTGACAAGTAATGATGTCAAATGCCAATCATCTTATTTTTGATAACATAGGTTAGGTTTTCTGCAAATAGTGAGAATACAGTTAACCCAGCCAATGTCGGCATATTTTGCTGTTCCTTGTTTCCTAGTTTCCATTTAAAAATACAAGTGCTGATTAAGACAACTCATGAACCAGCATCTGCAATTGCAAGCTATTACAGAAACCTGTTTGAGTTCAGAGGCCTTGATATTTTGAAGATCTTGGTCCACATACATTATTCATTTTTAATTCCTTCAATTTATACAGAAAAAAAACCATTTTCACATGATATAAATAATGATTAAAAATAATTCTTATGTCCACGTGATGATTTCTTTCTTGTTTTAATTCTAGTGGAGCTTTTATTTTTCTTTACCAAAATTTTCCTAAAGCAAAATTTTGATTGAGATGTTGAAGCTGCTTGGCATTGTCATCTAAAACATTTCAAAGATCTGAGTTTGCTAATGCTAATCAAGATTTAATAGTATTCTGGATGCGATTTTCCAGGATTTCACAGAGAAATACTTTCCAAACCTGTTTGATAGTTTCAGGGATTAATTAAGAGTCTTCTACATGCAACTAATCCTCTGATTTCTCTCTTTCTTTTTCTCATTTGATAGGCAGGATTTTAGTTGGTAGTTTTTGTTTTTTAATGTCAGATTCATGTAATGCTTTTGAATCCACTTTCTGAAGATATTATATACACTGCTTAATATTATAAAGTCACAGAAATATTCTTATGCACAGAAAGTTAATAGGCTGTATTTCACAAGTTTAATATATGGACAGAGTTAGAGATCCTATATTTCTCAGTCAAGTAGCTAATATATTGATACTACTGCATGTTGATTCTTTCCTTGAAATGATGCACTTAGAAGAATGCAAATAAATGTGTTGTTAGTTTCATGCAGCCAAATTACTTTAGACTTGTTTTTCAATACTGCACCACAGCTGCATTGACTAGAGCTTTTGAAACAAAATACAGTTTGGAAAGCATGGCATGGGATATTTCATTTTCAAAGGAAGACGGTCTTGTTGAATTCTTGAATGGTTTTCAGAGGCCCTGAAGTAAGATTTTACTTGAGAGAGTAAATTTCATAGGAGAATAAAGATAACTCAGTGGCCTGCTGCAGCCTTTCTCAAAACTGGCACCATCCAATATAATAGGTTAATAACTTCTTAATTGGTTAATGATAAATCAGTAGGAATTCAATCAATGTGAATTCTGAAAGTTGCAATTTGCCACATGCAAAACAACCTTCAACCAAGGAAGCCCAACAATGACTTTGT
>JANHFO010003505.1:301369-312615 GCA_032468095.1 Pareas carinatus | reverse complement strand
CTGGCAGGGTGGCAGTCTGCCAATGGGGGGGCTGGCTTTTCCCGCGCTGGCAAAACCCTCCCCCCGGACACAACATAATGGGAATATCTGGATTGACCAAGCTGTCCTTAATTCTGCCAGCACATCAGATGCACAATCTAGCTTTTGCAAGAAGTTTGACTCTCTACAGAATATGTGTGAAGATCCCTTTAAAACAGTTCCCAACTGTTGATTGCCTAAGGCCAAGTCAAAGCATATGTTAGGTACATGAAGAAAAATATAAGTGCATTTTTCTCACTATTATTCTTTTTTAAATGTATTCATCTCATTTATTGTGTTCTAAAAGTTTTCGCGCTCAGGGGTATCCACAAAAATGGTCACTGGCTTCAAAATGTCAGGTGCCACCAAGCAACTGTCGTTCTGGTTCTTTTTCATAGGGAGGCAGGACATGTTAATAGACTTTGCTTGCCTGGTTACTTAAGATATCCAAGGCTCACAATTACTCAAACATTTTCTTCTCTGAAGGAAAATTTTATGTTCGGGGTGCTTAATATTTTTCAAATTCTTTTGGAAGTGTGAAAGGTGCTACAGAGGGTCTTTTGTTTTCAATCACCTATCTTTTAATTAGTCTGAATCATTCCAGGCTTTTCATACTTGGTTCTGAAATAGCCTAAGGTAAGATTGAAATTGAATTAAAATGCGGGAAGTCAAGTAGACTGCAAATCACAGTAGGAAATGATTGAAACACAAAAGACATGAGATTTATGCACAGTCCTTGGCCAACATCTTATGAAATAAGGTTAAGAACCTCATAATTTCCCAGAAATTGTCTTCTCCACTGAAACAAATCGTTACAGCAAAGTCTCTTTCATCAAATTGATTGAGAACTGTTAGGGGAAACATTTCTCTGTTCAACATGGCTTTGTAGGGTCCCTTGTATAATGGTGAGTGAAATTACTTGGGGGAAAGCCAGGTTTAATGAAAAGGACAAAATGTTTCTGAGACTCGTAGCCCAACTCAGCTCAATATTATTGATGTGTAAGCATTTATATTCTGTCCTGTGAAAATAAAAATGAGCAGAGAAGAGCCGTCCTTACCCTTTTTCTTTTCTCCCCGGCAACAGTTAAGCTTTTGAATGATTAAAAAGTTCATGGTCTCAAGAAAAGCTTCTCTGATTTTATTAGAGTATTTCAAGTTAATACATTAAAGCAACTCCAGTAAAACTTTCAAGAGAGAGGAAACGAAAAGAATATCTAACAAAGACTGATGCATACATGAGGGAAGTCATTTGGCACCAAACCATCTACAGCTCATATTAATGGTGAAGTTGCCAAGTTTTGTTGATCTCTGGCATGTCTTCCAACTTTTGATGGCAATCATTCACAAATGAAAAAATTGCTAATTGCTCTACAGTCACTGTGATATTTGTCAATAGCGGCAATTTAGCCTCTCCTAATGGAACCTTCTTATTCCATTAACTCAGATAAACCATGTGGTCACTCTGTATAACTTACCAGAAACTGGTTCTGCAGTAATAAATCTTGCTTTTCCCTCCTTCAAAAGAATCTGATAGATTAAAAAAGAACGTTCTTAAATCTTTTTATTCCATTGCATAGTACGATACTATACGTAGAATATTTAGGTCAGGACAATAAATGTGGGGGAAAGAATGACCACATTCCTGTTTGCTCTGTAGAAGGAGTGGTGGATGTATGTTGTCTACTTGAGATTTTAGGGGAGCATTTTAAAGTCTTTTCTATAAAGTAGGGGCTAAAAAATGTTGAGTCTGTGGTCCCCCAGAAGAAAATCTTGATATCTTGTCTTGCTCAAATTCTAGAATAGAACAGAATTCTTTGTTGGCCAAGTTTGATTGGGCACACAAGGAATTTGTCTCAGGTGCATAAGCTCTCAGTGTTCATACAAGCAGCAAGTGATAATCATGATCATAATTATAAATATAATCAGAAATCATAAGATACAACATTCAGTGATAGTGATAAGATGAAACTGGTGGTCCCATAGTGCATCTTGATGGTCTACATAACTAAAAAAACATTACTCAGGATAGACAAAAATTACTCTGTGCAAAAACAGAGAAATTCTTCCTCTTCTATGACATAACATAACCACTGTGTCTCTCTGCTTTGGCAACTTAAGAAACCTGGATAGAGACTTTATAGCTTTTCCTGCAACACTCCTAAATGCTAAGATCTGAATAGTTCTCACAGCTAATGCACTATATATAGTTATTTAAAATGCAAAGGTTCGTGATTTCAATTCTCCATAGGTTTAAACACTGTGGAATAACATCTGGCTACCTATATCTGAAAAGCCCCAAATAGGCTGAAACAAAAATAGCTACTTTATTTCTTGGTGGTAGCCTATGTATCCCAAGGCTAGTGCATTTTCCTTCACACTCCAAGTATTTAAGAAAATGGCTAAAGCTAATTTCTTTCATCAAGCTTTAAGATGTTCATTAAGTTTAACCATTTTGATGAGAAAGTTTTTATTCCTGATGAATGGTTTCTAGCCTTTAATCAATGGCCTTTCCTTTTTCTGGAGAGAAAAGATAATTCTGGAGATGTCAGGAAGACATCATGAAGTAAATATAGATTGCTTTTAACTGAGCCACATTTTCTTGCATGTTTATGCAAAGGCTTTCATCCTAAATAACATTTCTGATTACAGCATTAAAAAAAAAAATCAGGGAGTGCGCTATGGAATCTGCATATGCATTCCTATCCCCCACCTAAAAAAATCCATTTTAAACCTGTTTGCAGTAGTTTCTAGCCAACATATCATTCTACACAACTGAAACGCAAACATTTTGCAAACAAAATATGTCCAACAGGCTCAAAAGAGCTGTTCATTTGTCACAATTAACAAGTTTTCGGTGCTGGTAAGAGAAAAGTATTTTTATCTACTCAGCTTAGAATTTGTTATTAAACTCATTTCTTTTTCATGATGCAATTCACTGCATTTTGTATTTCATTGACTCTCTGTCTCCCAAAGCCAATTTCCTCCCTCCCCATTGCAAGGTGAACTTTTTTGCTGCCTAGCACAAAAGCCATTGTACAAACCTACCTTTCTATAATTAAGCACGTTTGTGTCCAGGAAGTCATTCTAGAAGATTTCTTTCTTACCTCAAAGCTGTAGCAACAACTGTACAAAGACACCTGCTCCATTTCACTGAATTTCAGTAGCTTCATTCATGTGGAAGGAGCCTTGTGCTGGGCAATGACATCTAATTATGTTGGGAAAAAGCAAAAGCAAAAATGAGTCTACATATAGTAAATCTGTTGGGTTTTTAAAAGCAAAAACCAAAAAAACTTTAATATTCTAAAAGTGTCTGAAAATTGGCCATAAGTTCCAACTGGACATGCAGATTTGAACTAGTTCAGTTTTAAAAGTTTCTTTGTGAAATAACTATGAGACTCTATGAGACATGTGAAGATTTTGGATGCATATCAAGTTTTTGAAATAAGTTCCCAGCTCACAACAGCTTTTGAATTCAGATCTGAACTGGGTGGTCTCTGAAAATCAGATCAATAAGATATCAGAATATGATTTTGTGGCCATGCCATGCAAAAGATTAGCCAGACAGTAAGCATGTTCCTTCTAAACACTCTCTATGTAATAAGCACAATCAGAATGGGGATTTCCAAGGACCAGCAGGAATGACAGACAACATGAAAGTAGAAACTCTAGCATATTTTGCAGGTTTAATATTATCCTAACTCAAAGCTGGATGCCAGATGAAAGTAGATAAAACACCGGTAATCTCTTTGATATGGAAATGTGCATTTTTGTGCCTTATCCCCCTCTGTCATTGCTATGCATGCTATTACTTTAAACTTCAGAAGTATCAAGTGACAGCATTTTTTCCCTCTTTATATGTATGCAAGTCGTTCAGAATGTTCTCCTCAACTGTACCTACCTTTCATTCTTTTGCATACATTTTTAATGAAGTGTCTAATTGATCCTGGGCTCCTATCTCGCCATTTAAGAAAAACAACGTGATTCAAATCAAAGGATTTCAGAACTCAGAAGAAACAGGTTGCCTTCAAATATAATGTATGTTCACCCCCTAGGATGTATTCCATTCTCCACAAGGTTCAAATAGGTGTCTTCAAGTTCTTTCCGCTTCTCCTCCTTCAGCAGTTGATCTAAAGTCCAATTGGCCCATTGTGATGCTACTTTACTGCATTTTTGTAGTCAAAAGTCCTCATTCATTCCTGCTCTCACCCACATATGAATGCCACAATTTATAATGATTTAGCCATCATAAGCATCCCTGGGAGGGCAAGTCACAACTGTGAAAGGGGCAGTCAAACGCGACCCCTGCGTCGCCCAAGGGACTGGTCAACTGCCTCCCTCTGGGCTTCTCTCTGTAATCTCCTGCATGTGCACAGGTCTGTCAGCGATTACACCTGACTGTGGGGATTTTCTTGAGGCAAGTTTTCTTCCCTTAAAGCCTCTGGCTCCAAGTCAAGCTCTACTCGCCCCTGTAGCCTTGTCACCTCACTGGCAGTGGGCCCAGCTTCCTTCCCCCCTTCACTTTCTGGGGCAACTGGGGAGAGGAGGTGGAGCAGCAACAGGGCCTGGCAGTGTCAGGGAGGGAAGCTGCAGCCCTGGCCCTGCGAGGATGGAAGGCCTTTCCAGACCCTCATCATCTGACTCTGGCAGCTGGGCTGTCGGAGGGCAGGGCACAACAGTTAGACATCAAATAAAATTTCATAACTCTGTGAACCAGTGGAACAGGTCACCACTTGAATAATGAGTCCTTTTCTAGAGAACTTCAGTCAGAGGTGCTCTAGTACAGGGGTCCCCAATCCCCGGTCCATGGAGTGACACTGGGCCACGGAATGCCAGCAACCAGTCCGCACAAAGAAGTCAAGCTCCATACACAAGACGCAGGCAGCATTCAAAACTACACCTTTTCCAGTCTATGGAAAAACCTTTTGGGCCCTGGTGCCCAAAAGGTTGGGGGCCACTGCTCTAGCAGATCCTGGACTGAGCGAAGGATCACCTTTAAGATCCCATCCAAATCTATAATTCTATGGTTACCATGCTATATACACCTACAAATATAATCATGCTGGCAAAAAATCCTTCATTTAAAAAAGTTTTGGGAGGGACATGTTTTATGTTAGGAAACTGAATTACCGATTGAATAATATGGAATTTGGTTAATGCTTTTATTTGAGGAGGAATAACCTGCCAGTGCTGTGCTGAAGTAAGAGCCTAATGCTGATGCAAATGAAAAATAAGATCATCTCATAATCCTTTCTAACAAATTTATACTTCTATACTGACGGGGGTATTTCCCCCCCATCACTGAGCATGTCATGGAGAAGAATTTCTTTGCAAATAGAAATCACAGCATGCCCACTCTGGCTTCAAATTATGGGTGATTCCAAGTGCTTTTGACAGTGATGAATATATTGATTTCAGTTTGTTGTGGCAATGGATCGGTCTATGAGTCTGACAGCAAAAGTGGGCAGAAGCAGACAAATCAGATCTGGGCATAAGACTTCTAACATAACTTCAGTAAAGGACACTAATCTATTTTCTGGCTCACACAATATCTAATATAGTGATGGCTAACCTTTTAGACACTGAATGCCTGAATGAGTTGCAGCTAATGAATTGTAGCTCATGACATCATCGCCTGATGCCACAACTTTCTTTCTGAGCATGCACATGATGCTGTGATGTCATCAACTGGTGCCACTATTCCTTTCTGAGCATGCTCGGTTCTGGGGCAATGCTGGAATCACTTGGCTTGTCTGCCAGCAGAGAGGGGTCTGTGTGCCCGCTGAGGCACGCATGCCATAGGTTCGCTATGACTGATCTAATACAATAAAGTAATTACATGGGCTTCATTTACCAAGACAGAAAAAAATCTTACCTAAAGCTAAGACTGAGTTGTGTGAATAAAGATATCTGCGATTTCTTTATTGGAACTGACTAAGCTTGCTTTGTACCATGTAGCCATTAAGAGTGTGGAGAGCAGAGTAGATGCCACGAACAGTATGATATTCCAGAGATCAAGGGCTGCAGCTACTGCCCAAGTTTGGTGCATGCACAGTCACAGTGAGTATAATTGTAGTTGCTTAGTGAATAGCAGCAAGGATGGATTTAAACATTCATCTGCCTCGTCTCTATTGGGTAGGGAGTCCACTGATATCACAGGTGAATAAAAGGCTGACATTTTTACTACCTTAATAACAATTGGATCTTGGTAGATGAACAATCTAACTGGAATCAAATAATAGGTTTTGGGTGATGTTTTCCTCCTGCACAGCAGAAACTTGTAGTGTAGTCAAGATGAGTGGAGTGTCAAGATGAATGCAATAAAAAAGCAGATGAAGTAATATGGCATAGGAAGGACTAAGTTATCTGCAGGACTGCCTTTCCCTAAGGGCATCTAGCAATAGCAATAGCAATAGCAGTTAGACTTATATACCACTTCACAGTGCTTTGTAATCCTCTCTAAGCGGTTTACAGAAATCAGCCTATTGCCCCCAACAATCTGGGTCCTCATTTGACCGACTTCGGAAGGATGGAAGGCTGAGTCAACCTTGAGCTAGTGGGACTCGAACTGCTGAATTTACTGGCAGCCGATTGTTAACAGAAGTAGAATGCAGTACTGTGCTCTAACCACTGCACCACTATAGCTCCTGTATAATATCAGTCACATGCTATCTATACTATAGATTCTATAGGACCAAGATTTGGTAGACAAGTAAATATAGGATGGTAATCATCATGCAGGAAGGTGCTCGTCTAGACATCCTAGCTTAATTACCTTCACCAGCAAGTTGCTTTCTGTTTAATATTTAGAGGTAGAATTCATTTATAATTGCCAAACTCAGCTTGCTTTAATATGCATGATTTTATAGACCTTTTTCATTAGAATTAAGAGATTGAAAGATAATATTAATAATCACAAATGCCAAGGCTTGCGATGTAATCTTCAAAGAGAATTTGAAGTAGCTTCTGCAAAGGTTTTTTGCTCACAGTACCCATTTACATTAGCCACCCCTTTCCTATCTCCTTTTGGAGTGTTTCCCATGGCATCATAATCCGGAAAGCCAGGGCCCCAAATAAGTTGAGTTACCACACACTGTAGATTCATTGATCATACCAAGATGCATTTTAAAGCTTAGAGCAACACTAGCAACTGCATGATAAATTTCATGATAAAAAGTGCCCCAGTTCTGCTTAGATATTCTATACCAGGGAAAACTGTCGAAGTCCATCATGTTAACATAGCGCTTGGAGCATAGCTTATAAAGGGGAAGGTGTCTTGCTGTCACTTTCAGGGAAACCCTTTACACCTATTGAATACAATTAAAATTCAAAACAACTTAAAGGTGCTTTGCTATCGGTGTACTTAGACTGACTCTATGCAGATACAGCTACTTGCCATTGTTCTTCTGTTTTTCTTAAACCATGGCATTATGACAACTAGCAAGCTTCATGACTTGTATTAGATTTGTTGGGTGGCAAATTATATGAGCTTTTTCTGAAGCAGTCTTCCCCTCACAGACTCCAGATAGGCTAGTTGGAATTTTTAGCATGGTTTATCATCACCACATCTATATGCTACCACATTGAAGAAGAATGTGTTTATATATATTAAGGTACAACCTAAGAGAGAGGGGCGGGAGGTAGGGTCAAGGAGCTGTATAAAGAATTCTCTGTTCATATATAAGCTCTTGGCTTGTCCTTTCTGCTCTAAAATCTTAATGAAATTATAGGAACCTATATTTCCTTAGCTTTCCTGACATTTTGGTTTATTTATATTGCCATTCTGTAAACTGTTATCAGAGACTTTGTTCTGTTTCTTCTTTTTTCAGTCTGAGAGAAGCTAAACTTGGAAACCTTTAGCAGCTTACATATCCACACTGTTCTTGTTGCTGCTAATTTAATGTTTATATTAGGTTACACTGCATAAACTTTTTTTTCCTTGCGTGCTGATGGCAGCAGAAAGATTAATCCAATTATTTTCCCATTTTGACAGAGTTACAGAGGCAAGACAGTGTGAAACCCCAACCAAAAGACATCCAGCTGTATGACACACCTTACGAACCTGAAGGCAACGGCGTGGAATCTGATTCAGAAAGCGCTGTGAGTCAACGCCTGAGAGAGAGCAAGTTGCCACAGGATGATGATAGGCCTGCAGATGAGTATGATCAGCCATGGGAATGGAATAAGGTCACCATTCCTGCTTTGGCAGGTGAGAGCCTCTGAAGGAAATCGTTGCAGTATTGTTTTGTGTCTTGCAGGAGATATTAAAGTATGGAGTGTTGATGTTGGTTTACAGCACAATAGAACAGTTTTGTGATGTCTAGTGTATGTTGTTGTGATCTAAGAAAATCAAAGAGAAAGCCTTGCTGTTCAGAGGCAGCATGCTTCCGAACAATAGACAGGGGGAGTTGTCAAGACTGGGTCATAGTTACAGACACGGTACACATTTTCAGATAAAGGAATGTGCATTATCCTGCAGAGGACCATTAAAAGCCTTTTTCTGGAAACAGTCATAGCTCCATGTCTGAATTCTTATCTCAGTTTTGGTTTTAACTGGTAATATGGCTAGATGTCAGAAGATATTGGGGAACTGCGGTTTATTCCATTTGGTGGGCAGTTTGTCAGACTCAGTCATGTAGCTCGATCTCAGAATGTGGCATCTGCACATAATGTAACCCTCTCTTCAACTAGATCTGTCAAAGCTTCAGAAGCCGAAAATAAGGGGAAAGAAATTATAGATAGGAATTTGTCAGTGCTATCATGGATGGGTTTGTGGTTGCAGGACTGACTTTCATAGGTACAGAAAAATTCAGTAACATTTGTTTACTATTTATTTTACTGGAGCCAAAATAATGATGGTTTTCAAAGTCTTAGGCCTGTTCCATATTTAACTTCACAAAAGCTTACATTTTCATAAAACATTAGATTTTTGAAGGAATGACAGCCATAGAGGGAGTTTTTAATTTTCTCTTACCTGGTGATACGTTGCTTTTTGAAAGAGAATTAATCTGACAACCCAAAAGGCATGGTTTAGTATTAGTCATATATAGATTCAGATTTGCAGATGAGGCTGCTACCTTCTCATTTGGGAGATTATTCAACATAGCTTGTTTTCTTGAAATTCATGTACGGTAGGAAATGGAGCTCCATTTTATCAGCTGAAAAAAAATTGAGCATTTAATTAAATTTAAGGAGCTGTTTTTAAGATTGTTTTATCGCATTGCAAAAGTTACTTTGACTTTCAGTATTTTGGCTGTAAGGCTCCTCTATTTGATGAGGGAATTTCTCTTCTCTCTCTCTCTCTCTCTCTCTCTCTCCCCCCCTCTGTCTCCCTCTCTACATACGCATACACAAATATATATTTGTGCTGCATTTGTGCTGTATTTTCTGCTGCAGACCCTCTGTACATCTCAGAGATGCGTCATGAGCATACTTGCCCTTCCTCACTGTGTCCTTCAGAATTGAATTTGAATCATTTTAAAACCCTCATTGCCTTTTTATCTCACATATTTTATTGTCCTACTAAAGCTTAACAACCTGATTGGCAGGAAGAATGAACTACCTTCCTAAATTATTGAGATGCAGACCAGAGTTGTAGATGTGTCTGCTGTCTAAGGTATTACCTTTCAGTGTATAATAAGCCCTGAGGAGATGCTCCTTAGTTTCTTTTCACTTGAAATCAATACTACGGTAACCCATAACTATATAGCCAGATTCTGGAATGATTCCTCATTGTTAATTGAATTTCTGGTACAAGTGTGTTGAGGCAGTTGCTGTTAACAGAAGAGATTCCCTAACCAGCTTTCTGGGCAGAGGGTTGTATTTTGATGTTATGCTTAATTTGGTTCCAATTAACGAGGCAACATCTGTTTGTTAGAAATTATTGTTCTGTACAACTGAGTGGAACTTTTAACCTGTGTGAAACTGCATTTGTAGAAGATAAAGAGCAATATATATCAATGATGACTTTTTCTGGGTACGCATGCTAATGCGTTCTACTGATTTTCTGCTTAACTGATGATTCTAATTAGCAGTTTTGCTCATCCAGTACTTACTAAGAGTAAATAGGTATTTAGTGCTCAAGACTATAGCCACAAAGGAAAAGCTGAATGCCTTTTGAGATGTTGTAGATTTCTCGAATATTTTTCAAGATGCCATAAAATTTTAAGAATGTTCTCATTTGGGACAAGGGGACATATGTACAATGTGCTTAAAAGTTTGTGAATCATTTTAAATTTTCAATATTTCTGCATCAATATGACCCAAAATGTGGTCTGTTCTCTACATCTTAAAATTAGACAAAGAGAACCCAGTTAAATAAAGGTAGCTAAGCATTGTAGTCCTTGGCTTAAAACCAGTGACCATTCACAGTCATTACAGCATCAGGAAGGCTGCTTCACTGTCTGTAAAGCACTTCCAGGCATCATTAAAACATCCTACCAGTCCCTCCCCAGGTAACATGAGAGTTTGGGTCCTTGGCCATCTGTTTACAACTTATAGGTTCTCCATTTGCAATATTCTCTGCTGGCTTCCCCAGAAAGTCATTAGGGAAGCCAGCAGAGAAAGTTGAGTGCTGAGGGGATGTTGGATTTCAGCTCAGTTCCAAGCTCACACCAAAAGGTTTCCCTTTCCCTTCATGCAGGGTGGAGAAATCCTTCCACATACTAGAGGAACAGACCTCAAATTTGGGGAAAATGCTAGCAAGTGGCAGTTTGCTATGCCATTCAGAATTGCTAGCATTTTTCTCTCTCCTCCAGTGGAATCAGAAAGGCTCCAGAGGGGAGTGGAAAAAACCAGTGAAAGCCTTTCAGAATTCTGGTGTTGGCTCTTGTTTTTCCCTCCCCTCCAAAAAGTTCAGAAAGCTTCACTCGCTGAGGGAAGGAGAAATCCTTTTCCAGACCTCAGATATGGGAAAAAAATGCTAGTGAACACCAGTGTTCATGCGATTATTCTCCTTTGTGGGGCAGGGAGAGGATCCAGGTCTCCTAGGTGTCATGGAGGGCTTGTGCTGTTTCCTGGCAGTCCAGTTAGCAACACACACAGTTCTATAATGACAGCAACTGGGAGAGCCCGGATTGCAGTCATTAAGCAAAGTGGTCGCGCGGGGGGTGTTGGGTGTCAGCGGGAGGGCCCGCGTCACCCCCCTCCTGCGCAAGCTGCATTGGCTGCCGGTGGACTTTCGGGTGCGCTTCAAGGTGTTGGTTTTGACCTTTAAAGCGCTCCATGGCTTA
>JANHFO010003505.1:282304-294400 GCA_032468095.1 Pareas carinatus | reverse complement strand
TTTAAAATCTAATTAATTAAAAATGGGAATGGAGGAGGGGGGCAGGGCTAGGCAAGACCTGCCAGAACAAAAAGGTGAGTCTTAAGAGCACGGCGGAAAACACGGAAGTCAGAAATCCTACGAATATCTACGGGGAGATAACAGATTTGGATGGCCCCAGCCCTCTTATCTTCTTACAGGCATCGAATTCCTGACCATTTCCTTAAACATTTGGATCAGGTGGGTAGATAAGATCCATTGTTATTTTTTCTTGTATTCTGTATGTATGTTTAAAACTTTTCAATAAAAATAAAAAAAAGATCCATTGTTAATGTATATGTTTTTGGGTAGTGAATATTGTGTTTATCCTTGGGTTCTGAGTTATAGGCAATAGCTTTATGTATTTTACTTTCTCTAAGTAACCCAGAAACGTGTGTGAGATGATGGCTGCATAAATCATATAAGTAAATAAACATAAAAACAGGCATAGGATGCTTCACCACCATAAGACTGATTACGGTATATCTAGTTATTAAAGTCAATGCTTTTACATGATTTTTCTCCCCATAGGAATAACAGATCATTTCACAGAGCTACAATATGCCCATAACAATTGCATGTACTATGTTTCATTAATTTGAAAAAAACACCACCTAATTACTAAAAAGGGGAATCATTCGCTTAAACAGGTTTCCTTAAAATGGAGAAATCGACACTGCAAGCTTCATACAGCTTCGTAGGCTTCTGATTTTGTTCTAAATGAAACCAGTTTTACTGTGGTTTTAAATGAGTGCAGCAGGATGGAAACAAATCAACTCATATATCATACAATTGACACTGTGAGGTTACAGAGGGACGGAGCTGCATTTAGCTAGCTCAGTATCTTAGTGGGGAAGTGAGAGAGCATTGAGGAAACTGCATGTACAAAAGAATAAGCAAAAGAAGCGCAATGGATTGAGTATATGATTAGTAGGTGTCCTGGGGTAGATTGTGGATTGAAGAGCTAAAATATTATAAGGAATCAAAATGAACAATTTGGTTTAAAGAATGATATAACTATGGATAAGTGGCTATTCTTTGATTTTAGCAATTTCTCTCAAAAACTAAATTCTTTGCTGGTTGGTGCACAGTTTAGGAGTACTCGTGGACTTGTAGTTCTTGATTAGGTGGCAGCCAAGGCCAGGAAGGTCTTTGCATAACTGCATCTTGTGCACCAATGTAATGGACTACTGCAATGTATGGGACTGCTCCTGAAGAGCACTCAGAGGGCTTTAGCTGGTCTAAAATGCTGCAGCATGAGCAGTATGAAGTCCTCTATAGTCCATTTATATAACATGCTGCTTTGTGAGCTATACCACCTCCTAATAAGCTTTCAGGTACCGATTGCCACCTGCAAGCCTAGATGCCTTGGGTCAGGTTACTTGCAAGTCTGCTTCTCTTCCATTTCTGCCCATTACACTAGGCTGGACAAAGCCCATGTGCTATATTCCATTGGTGAAGTAATGCCACTTAGAAGTCATAGCACTGTTTTGTAGAACAGCCTCACCCCGAGAAACTGAAAGCTCTGACACTGCTGGTCTGCAAGGCCATGAAGTGTGCAGAATTTTTAAATATTTCCAATTTCTTTCAGCCCAAACCTGAATATTAAATATAAAGAAAAGAAAACAAAGACTTTTTAAAAAAAAATCAGAGTTATAGTACCATAGAGTATAAGGAAGAAGATTGAGCCGGAAGCTATTCCTCATCACCAACATTTAGGTGCACAACATTGGTGGATAAATAACATGGAGTTATTTATAAAGATAGATATTGTCCATATAGAAACAGTGTAAAATCTTTGAGTTAGAATGTTTCTCTGTTCCATTTACTGATTATGTTAACCAGACCTTAGCTTTCAATAGGAGAAGGAATGGGAAAATAACACATCTAGCCTTGTCCCATTAATAATGTTGGGTTCATTAATCTGTTGTTCACTACTTAATTATGGTCTATTACATAGAATAAAATAAGTTTTCTACTTTGCTTTAGACTTATGCAAGTACAAAATCTTCTTGATTTTAGACATCAAAATATATTTCAATATTAGGTCTCACTAGGGATACTACAGTGCTGATGTGGCTAAAATCACATCAAATGTTTGTCCTCTGAAATAGAATATATAAGTGGTTCTCTCCAAATATTTGAAGTAATATGTAGAAAAAGACTAAAATCTGTCCTCTGTCGATTCAAAATGCAGAACTGAAACAATGGGTTTCAATTGTAGGATGGTAGACTCAGCTGAATGTTAGGGAAAATTTCCTAACAGTAAATACCAATTGGACAGCAGAAGCAAACCCTAGAAAGGTGATGGGTTCGTTCTACATATGAAGAAACAAAGTTTGGACAGCTATCTGTCAGGAATGTTTTGCACTGAGCAAGGATTAGACTTTGTAGTACGATTGTCTCTTACAGATCTATGATCCTTTACATTCTTAAGGTTGATTACAATAAAAAGGAAACAGGAAAAGTTATGGAAGCCAAACTCATGACAAATGAGGTACACCAAGCAACTATAAAGTTATATACCCAAGGATAAAAATTCATAATTTTACACCCATACTGACTAGATCTTAGCTGGTAGCAAATACTTAGCAAAGCCTCCTGAGGTTGGAAAATGAAAAAGTTGATGACTTTTTCAGATTGGATGACTTCTACAAAATTATCTGTAGTGGGGATCATAAGGAAAGAAAAGTTAATAAAACTGAAAATATCATTTGGTAGATATTGTAGAGTTCACAAATTATAAACCGGGGAAAGGCTGGAGCAGCTTGTCTGTTTGCAAAGACCATTATGAAAAGCGAGATTGAGAAAGCATGAAGAACATGGCTCTCAAATTCTTGTCAACCCCTTTGCAGGCACCTGGGTTTTCTGCTAAGTAACATATTACATCCATGTGCATTGTATCTTCATCGACAATCAGACCATGTGCATACTTTTTTCTCCATGTGGATGAGAGTGAGTGAGCGATAGGCCAAGTGCATCTGTGCTGTTCTAACATTGTTCAATCACTTACCCCATACCATAGCAATGCATTGAGAATATTGTTTTGGATTTATTTTTTACTTTGTAGCCCTTGGCCAATTTTTTAGGGAGTGGGTGGGTGGAGTTGGTTTCTCCCACTGAAGCAAATTTGATCCTGCTCTGTTTTGTCTATGAATTGTTAGCTTGTTGATGGTGAAATAAATAGACATCTAAACCACTTTCCTTTATTTCTTTCCCCCAAGTTGGAAATAAGAAAATGCAAATCAAGCGAAGATATGAAAAAGATGTATAAAGTTATATGTTGTGTCGATAGTGCATAAGGAAATATAATAGGCTGAAATAACTGTATTCTAACCCTTCTTTGACCTCAGGGAAACTGCAAGCAGTGTGGCACCAGAGATAGTTAAACAATAAGCTAAGTACCTGAAGGGACATGGAAAAAGGTGAGCGGAATGTGAAAAGAAAACAACTTTATCACTACCTGGGAATGAAAGAGTGTGGCCAGTAGCTGAGTACATGCTGAGCTCATGCACTGGCAAATGGAACCCGTAATCTGCAAGCCAAGGAACATAAAAGCAGATCAAAGCAAATAGCTTGTTGACAAGTCTCATCATCCAGACTCCCATTGTGCTGTTTGGATGCTTTCTCCATACCCAGATTACATCCCGGCAGGCTAACAGTTGAGAGGTATTTAAATTAAAACAACAAAAACAACTCTGTCCCATTCCTGAATTTCAATGTCTTTAGTATTTCACTGCATAAGATATGGTTATCTCTGTGGAGGTAAGTCTCAACCTGTGTCCAGCAGGTCAGTGCAATAGATAAAAAGGACATTTTCCTCAGAGCAGAACTCCCTTGTAACAGAAAGCAGAGGATTGGTTTTATATTTCGGTTTTTAAATTCAGCCACAATTATTATGTTATTTTTAAATTTCTTCTTAAAATGTGTTTGTTTTAACTTTTTAAATGGCTGTATACCGCCCTGAATCCCTTCGGGGAGAAGGGCAGTATAAAAGTTTAAATAAATAAATAAAATAAATAAGACAAAATCTATGACCTTTACATACACACTCATATTGGTGTATATTATTTATATACTGAGAGCCAGCTTAGTGTACTGGTTAAGGCATCAGGCTAGAAACCGGGAAACCGTGAATTCTGGTCCTACTGAAGGCGCAAAGCTAGTTGGATAATCTTGGGCTAGTTCTCTCAGGCCTAGGAAAAAAGCAGGGGCAAACTAAGAGAGCCAGCTTAGTGTGGTGATTAAGGCATTAAGCTAAAAACTGGGAAACTGATTTCTAGTCCTGTTTTGGGCACAAAGTCAGATGGGTGACCTTGGGCCAGATCTTTTTTTCAGTCCTGAGAAGCAGTCAGTGGCAAGTCACTTCTAAAATCTTGCCAAGGAAACTTCTGGGATCACTCCGGGCAGTTGCCAGGAGACAACACTGACTCAAAGGCATTCACACCGCCATTTGCATACCATAAGCATGTGATACATTTGTATGAAGTCTCTCAAATGGGCATGAGCTACTTTGCATATTTCACTTTTTTAGAATTACATTGGTATTTTGAGGACACTAGGAGAACACCTGCAAACGCTTTAGTGTTGAACTTCTCCACCTCATAAGAAGAGCAGCTGGAAGTTCTGCTTGAGCCATCCTTGTTTTCGTTGCTTACCTCTTTGTTGGACAGTGAATATGAGGATCATCCCAAAGTCATCGTACCAAGAAGAGAAAATGTCATTAAATATTGAAAGTTTTGAATGTATTGAAACTCCCATGTAAATACCTGGGAGGGTGAAATGGTGTCATGGCAGAACGCGTGAGCCATAAATAATGTATCCCTCTTCTTTTCTTTTTCTCGATTTACCCTTTTCTAAGTGGTGACTGCCTTAGATCTTGCAGAGAGGTATCCAATTTGCTACTTCAAATAGGAAAACTGTTCCTATTTGAAGGAAAACAGCTCAGGGGTTTTAAGAGTAGAACAAGTGGCCCAAATATCTCTGCAAGGATTAAGGTAGCTGTTTTACCCCTTAATCCACTCAAATCCCCAGCACTGCTCACACTCCCTGACTGGCTGTGGAATCCTGGAAGTTGAAGTCCACATATTTTAAAATAGCCAAGGTTTGTGGCTCCTTTTTCGTCTATCTATGTCCACCTTTCTTACCTCAAATCAGATAGAAGGAGAAACAGAGACTAAACTGGATGGCTATCAAAAAGAGAGGGGTAGAGAAAGAGTGAAACCAAAAAGCTAGAAGAGAAATAATAAGGAAGGACGAGAAGGAAAGAGTAGAAGAAAGAGAAGAAAAGGATAGAGGAAAGAAATAAGAAGGTTAAAGAGAAAGGAAGGGGAAAAATGAAAGTAAACTCTATAACTGTAGCAAGAAATGGATAAACAAGTAAACTTCGATTTCGTAAGGTCCAAATCATATGACTATTCATAAGAAGTCAAAACATTTTTAATGTCTCAAGGAGACCCCCGATTGGGGCCACTAATAAAGAAAATTCAATGATTAACGGAATTGAAATCAAAGTAATAAAAAACGTGTTTAAAAACGGTAAACAAATGACACAAAAGTAAATATATTTAATGGATTTAGAAATAAAGAAGGATTGGAAATTAAAGAGCTCTTAATAATTGAGCTAGTGGTATATATGTAAATGATGTGTGTATATGTAAATGATGTATGTAAAAATGTATATAAATGTGATTTTTAAATGTGAAAGTAATAAAGATATTTTCTATAAATAAATAAGTAAGTAAATAAACAAACAAATAAATAAATAAACAAACAAACAAATAAATAAATAAATAAAATAGCCAAGGTTGAGAAACATTGCACTGGAAGCTCTGGAACAGGACCTCAAGATGTGGATGTGGTTGCATGATAAAATCCCCAACACAAAGAGAAAAAGAACAGGGCTTTCATTGATTGATTGCAGTTACCATCTTGGATTTTTTGATTCCATGTAGAAATGCTCCTATTCTGGAAGTCACAAAAACAGTATTGGGATACTGTTTGTTGCCTTCCCTCATATATTATTGTTGTTTTTCTGATAATGTATTTTAGGAATTGTGTTATTTTGGTAGGTGAGTGGGGGGGGGGCTTTTTCATTATCGTCCTTTGTTGGCTGCCTAGAATTGCTTTGGTGAGATGAGCAGCTAAGTAAATAAATCGATGAGAAAGATTGCTATATTCTTGAAAGATGATGTACAGCTGAAAACATGACCTTTCACCATCTTCTAAATTTTCTACAGTTCTTTACTCCTGACTTTCTTCTTAACTGCCTGATTAACTTATACCCACAGTATGACTCATTATTTCCTACTGGACAGGAAGCACAGTTGCCAACTATGCTTTATCAGACCATAGCACATGCTCTTTTAGCCATTGTCCAAGCCACAACATTTTAGAAATGAAGATAAAATTGCACAAACTTCGATTATGCAGCTGTGACTAAGAGATCAGCTCATTTAGGATCAAATGGGGGAGGCTGGATTTGATCCCAAAAGTATACAGAATTGCCCTCCAGTCTACATATTTAAATATTCTTCCTGGGTGAATCTTTCTTTCACGTGGGATGTTTTAGATTTCATTTTAGGCTCATTCCATTTAATTGACTTAGGTTGCATCCCATGCCATTTTCCTTACTTGGGCTAGTCTCTAAAGCAAAGAAGTTGATTTGGGAAGTGTTTTTTTTTTACGCTCCCACATTACAAATAAAGAAATTGAAAATAAAATAATGTAAACAAGGGCAAAGAGAAGCAAAGCTTTTTTGTAGTATACACAGATGAGGAAGAAGGGCACACTTCACCAAGTCTGGGCAGGAAAAGGTGCCTTCTGGAAGATGTCTGAGTTGAGTAGATAGCTGACTGACTTACCAGGACATCAGTCTGATGGATTTACAGCAAGATTAATTTCAGAAACAGCAAAGAGCAACAGCAAAGAACATAGCAGCTCGGCAGCCCAGGATGAAATGGCTGTTGTGGGCAGCACTGGTGAGACAGGAGCATGTCAGGGACTGCAAATCATTCAGAGTTGCTAAAACAGAATAAAATACAATCTGGTCTGAAATGCTTAAGACAATTCAGAACAGAAAACAGCATTTTTTAATCAAAGCATACATGTGCAATGGGCTGAGAAGGGAGAACAAGGACTTCATTCCTGTAATGACTGAAAAGTATCACTGCAGGAATGAGTAGCCTATACTGGCAATGGGCAAAGTAGAGTGTTTGAATTTAACAGTAGCTGGAAGCGCCTATCAGCTGGAACCCAAAGAGCCCAGAGCATCCACAACATCGCAGTCCAGCTGACTTCACTCTAGGTGTGTGCCTTGCTGCCTCTGCCATCCCCAGGAGCAGCAACTTTGCCGTGTACCACCTGCGAGGTACTGGTGTACCACCAGAGGATTGAAAAGTCCTGGATTAGAGGACTGGAGGCTAAAGCATACAATGAACAGTTGCAGGAACTTGATATATCTACTCTAACAAAGAGAAAGACTAGGGGTAACATAATTGCAGTCTTCCAATATTTGAGGGATTGTCACAGAGAAGACAAGGTTGATCTAGTCTCCAAATAGATCAAACTCCCCCCCTTCTCTGTGACAATCCCACCTGAAGCTAGAACAAAAAATAACTGGTGAAACATTAAGAAAGAAGATCTGAACTAAAATTTAGGAGAAATTTGCTGTCAGGGAGAACAAAAAATCAATGGAACAGCTTGCCTCTATCACTGGAATTTTTTAAGATGAGATTGGACAGCCATTATAGGATCTCCTGCCTGAGCAGGAGGTTGAACTAGTAGACCTCTAAGAGGTCTTCCCTTCCAACTCTGTCAGGCAATGGACGAACTCGGCACCATCAACCCAGTGTGGCCAGCAGGGTGAGGCTGTCTTACCACCAACAACTCAGAGTGGCCTTCTTGGTGTCATTGCTTTGTGCTATTTCACAACGAGCATCTTGCCACTTTGTCAAGCAACTGCAGGCACCTGATAAAGAGCCAGTGGACTGTCAGAGAGTAGAAGAGGGAAGTTGTTTCTGCCCCAAAGGCCAAACTGGTAGTGTGTCTTAGTGTGTGCTTTGCTTAGCAACACTTGACACTTTCACTAAGTGAAGCATCCTAAGTTGAGGACTGTCTGAACTTTTCAAGCTGGCAACCCTCACACACACACACACCAAAAGAGTGTGTATATAAGTATGCTTCACAACAGAAAGCAGAAAAGCAAAAGCAATAAAAGCAACAAAAGCAACAAACAGGAGGCCCATCCCCCTTCCCCCTGGCTGCAGTCACACTACCAGTTAGGACTTTGGAGAGAAGTCAACCTCCCTCCTTCACCCTTTGACAGCTCACTGACTCTCCATTGGGTGCCATCTGTCCAAGTGGCAGATGCTAATGGCGAAATAGCTCACACCGAAACAGCGGCAGTGGTGAGACAGCCACACTGAATCAGTCACACCAAATTAGCCACAGCAAATCGTCATAGACCGCTCTGTCATTCTCTATTCCGTATTTCAACTCCTCCCGCCAAGTGCCTCTCCCCAAAGTAGGTAGTGAAGATACAACGGTGGATCTCTCACAAGAAGAATCAAATCAAGAATTCCATTTCAGAACTGACAGAGAAAAGCGTACACAACTTTGGATATAATCAACTTACATCCAAAGCCATTCTAACACTAGGTTTATACTACACAAGGGACTATGTTAAAATGGGGTTGGCTAGTTTTTTATTCAATGGGTTGTGTGAACTAGGTTATCAAATGAAGCCATACTATATTGTTTTAGAATAATTTATTTTATGGATGTAGCTATTGTTAAATTTGCTGCGTGAACACTAACTATGGATGTGTTTGAAAAAAATAAATAACCTGAAAAATGTTAGCACTATTCTTGTGCTCTTTCAGGGATGTCTGGCCAACATTAAGGCAGAGAGATGTTTGTTGGGCAAAACATACATCCAAAATCAATATTTCACAACTTTGAAACTTAAGATGTGTGAACATGTTGGCTGGGGAATTCTGGGAGCTGATGTCCACACATCTTAAATTTGCCAAGGTTGAAAAATATTGTCCTAAATCCTTGAAACCATAGTTTTGTAAAACTGTAAACAGCAGCTTTATTTTTCTTAAATTTCCTAAAAAGTTCTCATCACTTTTGCAGCTGCTTCTATTTCTGTTTCAGTAGAGGACTACATAGAGGGCCTTGAAGAAAATAGGTGAGAATTGTTAGTAAAACATGAGCTTAATCTGAGAAAATAGGAAAGCGTGTGAAAGAAGCTCAAGATTTGTGTTTTCCTTGCTTTGACTTTTTGGTAAGAAAAGGAGGGAAAGATATTCTCAATCAGGCTTTCAAAGCTCTGTTATTATAGCCAATATTAATAAAATAGAGTTTTAATATCTCTTATGGTATTTGTTCCCTCACCTGGTCTACCTCAAAGTTTCTTCTGAAGTTCCAACTCCCTTCCCCTGAATCAAAATGCCAATGTGGGATAACACTGCCATCCTAATAGGAATCCTCAAACTGAGGAGAATTAGGATGTAGAGATAGAAATGCTTCTGTGCAATTACTTTTTACACACTATTTTTCATCCTATCTTGTAACTTCCACTGAAGTGTTGTTTTCTTTATGTCACTGTAATTTCTGTTTTCATTAGACTTTATCACTTGTCAATTGATGATTTCTTCAGGGCTTCTGTTTATTTGCTTTAAAGCGAGCCTCTAGTAATTGTTTTACTTTCTATAATATATGGCACCTACATATCCGATACTGATTTAAGTGACAAAATGTTTGAAATGGTGTTCTAAGTTTTAAAATATGGGCTATTATTCTAGCTAACAGCTTTGCTGTTCTGTCTGCCTGTCCATTGTCAATCCATCCATCCTTTTTTAAAAAAACCTTGGTTGTTACAGAAAATGATGAACTGTTTAATGGTAGATTTAAAATGAAAGAGAACAAAAAACTGATGAAAATTGCATTCTGTTCTATTCTATTCTATTCTACTCTACTCTACTCTACTCTACTCTACTCTACTCTACTCTACTCTACTCTACTCTACTCTACTCCATTATATACTGCTCTGCTCTACTCTACTTTGATCTACTCTACTCTATTCTAGTCTGTTCCCTTGTTATAAATTAAAAACAGTCACTGATAAAAGTGGTAGAGGAATATTCATGCTTTCCATTTCTTCAGTTTGGGAATTAATTCAAAACAAAGTTAATTTGCTGATTTTTTCTTTAAAAAATAAGAAGGTTTATGAGTATACAATAAAACCTCTATGAGGACAATAATATTCCTAATGAATGGCAAAGAAATGCCCTAAACAGATTAGGAGAACCTGAAGTCTTTTTTTCTAGAAAGTATATTCCCTTTCCAAAACATTACATAATGTTACAACAGTTACAAATATAATATAATATAAGAATGACTTATTTTAAACTAGTGGGGAATGGAAGAATTTATATTCCTTGCAGACGGCTGTTCATTTGCATTCTTTTAGAGAGCTGTCTGCAAGAAATATAAATCTTTCCATTCCCCACCATCCAGTCAGAGCTAAAGAAGCTTCTTGGATGAGAAGTGAAACGTCTTCAAAAAGAACAAGGAAGTTCAGTTGCCTCTTGAAATAGCACCCTTGGATCTTAATAACAGTGAACTGCCATATTCTTTTCAATGGAGGAAACAATTGTACATATAAATTCCTTACCAATATACAATATCTTTTCAAACTCTCTTTTAATATAGGTCAATATGTATTAGTATTAGTAGTACTAGCATGAAGTTCCTTGAGAATGGACTCCAACATGAGCCTGAAAGGTTGGAAAACTAAACCTCTGGTCCTGGTGATCGACCCAGATTGGATCCTGCAGAATCCTATGTGCTCAAAAATGGAAAGCGGCATTGACTCCCACAATGAAAGAATGGATTGAAAAGGTCATGGAATCGATGGATATGGCAAAATCAACTGCATTAATTAGGGGAAAGAAAAGTGTGTAAGCAATTTGGAAACCATTTCTGGACTTACTTCTCAAAAAAGAAAAAAATGAAACTTTGATTTTGTATTTTCATGATTTAAGTAGATCATGGTTATAAAAATGACTAGTATTTACTATGTTGAATAATAAAAAGTTGATTTTATAATTGCATCATGCATCTTAATGTACCAAAATAAATTGCAAGTCACTACTTTCCCCCCCCTTCATTTCTCTTTCTTTCCTCAATTTATTCGCTCTTCCCTTTTCCTTTCCCACTTTTCCTTCCCCCTTTGTTTCCATTGTCTTTATTTTATATTAAGGAAAAAAGTTTCATCTTAAAATATTTTTAAATGATCTTGTTCCCAGGAAAAAAAGATAATCTGCACATTACATTATCATATGCATAAGTTTCTTGACACTCCATGTATTGTTTGTTTGTTTGTTTGTTTGTTTGTTTGTTTAATGTTTTAATTTCTGGTGATAAGACTAAACTTAACTCATTTAACTGCGGCCCGCGGGTCAGTTTTTATTGGCCCGCAGCAAATTCTGAAAATATAGTTGAATATGGCCCGCACATGGCGCTTGAGCTCAACTCTGTTGCACTTCTCAGTTTTAACACTAGATGGAGCCAGTAATGGAAAAGGTGCTTCTCCACTAAACAAAAATATTCAAAGAAAAACATTTACCACGAGTCCCCAGAAATGGCAGCACCGAAGAAACGAAAGATAGCAAGTGAGTGCAGAAGATTTCAACCACGGTGGGAAAATGACTATTTCTTCAAAGAAATCAACGGAAAGTGTGTCTGTTTGATTTGCAATGAAGATGTTGCCGTGATGAAGGAGTATAATGTCCGTCGGCACTATGAGACCAAGCATCAGAGCTACGCATCGTACACAGGTGCCGAACGAGCACAGAAATTCAAGCAAATGGCAGCTAGCCTGCAAGCTCAACAACAGTTTTTTTTTCGTGCTAACAAAATACAGGAAAATGCCACAACAGCAAGCTATGAAGTTGCTAAACTTATTGCCCAGCATGGCAAACCGTTCTCAGACGGTGATTTCATAAAGCAGTGCCTCATCAAAGTCACAGAATTAATGTGCCCGGAAAAAGTGCAGGATTTCAACAACGT
>JANHFO010003505.1:231748-243410 GCA_032468095.1 Pareas carinatus | reverse complement strand
TCTGAGTAGTTGGGAGGGGGGAAACAGCTCCCAACATCTGCTGACCACTTAATTGACACTCACTAAGGTCAGACAGCTAGGAGCCTCACGTTGACCAGCAGGCTCCTAGGGTCTGCAAGGAGCCTTGCTTTAGCCAGCAGACTCCATGGATCCAGCATTGCCCAGCTATATTGATTAGGAATTGTAGGGACAAAGCAATTGCTTTGAGCTTGTTTCATTTTCGTTTTTGTTTGATTTATACAGGTGGTCCCTGACTCGTATTTGATGTCCACAGTCACAAGAGCACATGAGCTGAGTTATAGAGATGTTGGCATCCCTCCCATATAGAAGCATCAAAGTTAAATTAAAATATTAGAGGCTTCCAAGAAGGTTTCCTTGCAAGAAACCTATGTATTGCTGTACTTTTTAAAAAGTCAAGCAAATGAACAAAATTATGGCAAAAACATTTTTAGGATAAAGTGATCTGGTCTGTCCATCATGCTAAGTCATGGTTTGTTTCAGTCATGGTATTGCTGAATATGCTGCAGTTGGCTGAGTTCACATATAGTAAACAATAAGCCAAAGTTAAGCAGTTTCTGGGGGATCAAAGACCATCACTTAGGAGACTTGTAGGAGGCCGTTCTCATTCCTCCCTTTAACACTCACCCCCTCAAAGTATGAAATTATATGTCTCTAATTTAGTTTTTTTGCCAATCTCAATTTGCTGAGCGTGAGGATGCGGAAGGTGTCACTTCATAGATTGCCCATCCCTATTATAAAACATAAAGTATGATTTCATTTTGCGTTTTTGTGCAGTATGTGAGAACAAAAGCTCTCAGTTTTGTTCTTAACGGCTGCCTAAAACAGAGTTGGGCTATTGTGCTTAAATGTGCTAGCTTTGGTGTCCTATTTGTGATAGATGAAAAGAGAGTTAATATTGGCAGTAATTATATAAATTATTAGATATTAGTACTAATGTTCATTAGTAATGTCCATACGAATGGTATAATAGTAGCATTATACCAATGCTAGTTTAGTATAGTAGTTATGGGACCACGACAGAAACTAGGAGATGAGGAGTCCAAGTCCTGCCTTGGACACAAGGCCAGCTGGTAACCTTTGGCCACTGTCTTCGAGTCCCTGAAAGAAGACTGTGGTAAAACACTACTGAAAAAGCTTTCCAAGAAAGCTGCATGGTCTAGCCCATGGGCCCGCCAGGGTGTCAGACACACAAATACACATTCACATCCATGAATTTCAGAGACGGTAGGTCTTTGGTTAAAGCAAATATAGTCAAGATAGTAATTATTGTACATCCACAAGTCTCCTACCCATAATTTCCCAGCTATTATTGGGGAACAATTCCACACACAAAAATGAACATAGTAAATAGACTCCCCGGCACAGTGAGTTAATTTTCCAATATTTTCAGAAAAAAACTGCTCTTTATATATGTTTTCATTTAAGAATCTTGATGAAGCTAAATTTGGATTAGAAGTCATTTATTGTTGGCCAGCTTCAAACTTATATATTAAAAAAGATGAGGCTATGAAAATGTACAAATAATGGATAGTGTGATTGAAAGTGAGAATAAATGCATACCATTCATTAGATGATGAGAACTTTTTAACATGTAACTTATGGCTTGCCTCTGTTTTCCATTCTCTGAGAAGATGATTTCAACTGATTAGTTACCATATGTAGCCAGAATTTACTGTCAAAGGGCAGGTTGACAGAAAACACCCATTTACCAGAAACCCTCTAGTGGTTTTTTTTTTGTATTCCATTTTGTCATGTTTCTTTCCTGGACAAGTGAGCATATTTCCGAAGAAAGTGCAACCTTGCACATTTTTATTTTCCAAGAATCCCTATGGGAAGTACATGAGCCCAGAGACATTCTTGTAAAGCAAGATGAAGCTAGAGGCTCACAATTATTTTCCTTTATAAAAAGTAATTTGGTTTAAAAAGTTTAAGTCAGCTGGGCAAAGATCCTGATGTAGCCTGTAGAAATATTGTCCCTCGTGGAGTCCATATGCATTCCCTTGGGCTAGCTGGCCAGGCACCTTTTGTGCATTTAAAAAGGTCTGGTTTTTTAAAAAAATGAAGGAATGGTGCATGTAGTTACGTCCTCTCTTCTCCTATTGCAGAAAAGTGGACAGATTGGAATAGGGTGGAAGATCTTTGAAGAGTCACAGTATGATAGCAAGATATGGAAACTCAAAGCACAGGAGAGATCTCCCACAAATACCTTTCAGGTTGCATAATAACGTATTCATCCATTAATGACTGCCATTACCTCTTTCCCCTCAGATTTTATTTTATGTTTTGCATTATTTTCCTCAATACATTGGAAGAATGCACGTGCAAAGCAATGCGCCAGCTTCAAAAGTCACCTTTATATCCAAGAAGGTCTCTGGACTCCACATACAGTCAAGGTATTAGAAAATAAAACTCAGGTGGTGGTGGCTGCAGCCCAGAATTTTGTTTTGGAATATATTCGTTAGTTTGAAAAAAAGAGACCAAAGTAAATGAATACAATAGAGAGCATTCTGGAGACAGTGGTGAAGAACAAACCAAATTGTTTGCTTTCTATCCAATGGATGTTTGGGACTAATCAGAACCCATGGCCCCAATTCCATGTTATTGTCTTAGAATTTCAAAGACTCTCCCACCAGGGCAGCAATCTTATTTTCCAAACAGTTTCATTTTAAATAGAAAAAGAGCAAGTAAGTGTGTTGGGACAATTACCTGGACTGGATCTTAGTCCTATTGAACAAAGACAATTAACTTGAAATAAACAAGTTGTTGCTTTCAAGATATCGTTATAACTAACTTTGGCAAGACTAGGGATAGTATAACTTTTCCCAATCCCCTGGTGACCTCCAGACTGGACTGACCATCACACACTTGTTGGCTTAAGATGTTCAGAGATTTCTGCCCAACACATCTGGAGGGCTCCTTGTTGGAAAAGGTGGAGAATATCAATTTCCAACGACTGCCTTGTAGCTATGCAAAATAAGAACATTTGGCAGAAGTGAAAGCATTATGAGTATTTTTAATCCCTGCCAGAAACAAACTTCCCTTGGAGCTTTATGATCTAACATTTCTCCAAAAGCCTTCCCCGGAGTTCTACTGTAGAGCATTTTGGTTCCAGAAACAGTTCTGCCAGAAAATAGAATGTTAGCCCAACAGCTGATTTCTATTAATAAAGTTCCTTTAAAAAAATAAAACTACATTTATGGTGCTTGTTAAAAATCACATCAAGTAGATACATGTAAAATCAGAAACCTCACATAAATGTATGTTCACTTTTGAAAGGTGATAAAGAGTCTGGGATATCCCCCAAAGTGAGGCAAAGTGTAAGCGATTGCAACAGATAAATTTTCTACACTCATATATTCAAAGAAGGATGTGGTGTATCCATAAATATCAAATAGGATTCTAAGTTATGCCTATAATAACAATTAAACTAATCCAGAGTAAAATTAATGTCAATCCAGTCATGCAGTGAGAGCAACGCAAGGCCAAGCAAGGGCTTATTCTAAATTCCATAAGCAGCCACTGAAAGTAGATGTGCACATCTATCCCTTAAACCTCAGGCCAACTTGATGGACGGATAGAGTAGTTAACAGCTCTGAGGAGGTCAGTCTGCAACCTCCATGAGCAGATATGTAGGATTTTCTGAAAAAAGTTATTAGTTAGAAAAATGAACCTTTGAACACCCTCCTCCTTTTGCTACAAGGAACTCAAGTGGGTGTCCATATTCTTTTCGCCCTGTTTTATTGTTGAGAGAAAATGACAGGCCCAAGATATCGATAGCTAGAGATTTGTATCCTGATCTCCCAGTCATTGTCCAAACACTTTAGCCACAACTATTGATTGCTGGGTGGACTCAGTCTATTACCCACTAAATTTTGCTAATCTGAATTATTTATGTCAATACTGCACCACCTACCAAGAGAATTGTTTTGATAAAAAACAAAAGTAGTTAATAATTAGTACATAGCATTTCCAAAGAGAAAAACCATTGATAGATGCAGGATAATAACTCCTTGATTATTTTCATTTCTCCCATGGTACAAGTAATTCAGTCTTTTTTACCACATATACACAGATCAAGGGAAACCAGAATTCTCTGAATGAGGATGCAGATCTAGGCTGCAAAACTTCAAAGGGACACTAGATGGCAGGAAAGGGTACAGAAAACCAATTCTTTGCTATTGTCAAGTAGCATTTTGAGGTTGGTTTTTTTTTTTACAGGCCTAGCTGTAACCTAAACTAGTTTTGATCAATAGAGATTTCTTGGTACTGTCCCTAACCTTGCAGGACTCTTGAGTTAGTTGGTTAGTTATGGCTTGCTCAGAATGACAACACAAATAAAAATAAATTATTCTATAAAAAGGTATTACAAGTATACACAATTATTAATTTTGCAGTAAATTAACCCTCTCATTCAGAAACTCAAAACTGAAATATAATAGTTTCCGTTAGTTGCCCGTCGAGAGGAAAAAGGAGAAGTACTTTGAAAATGTTGAGGAGTCTTAAAATGATGAGATTAGATGTACTGTGAAATCTTGAGCTGATCTTTGAATTTCTGCATTTTGTGGAATTCCCGTTGAATTCAGTAAGACTGACAACTGGATGCTTGTGCAGAAATGTTATAAACATCCATGAACAACATCCTCTGACAAAAAATTCTGTGTCAGTTTATAAATGATTATTGAAATGCTACTGTGAAATTTTTTTCAAGCACGGTCCAGTTTTCCATGCCCTCTTGATATATATAGACTTTTATTGAAACAGTGGTACAAATGCTGCCCCCATCTCCAAAAAACAGAAGGGACACAAAATCTGGAATGCCTTATGAAATCCTGATGCTACTTAAGGTAATTTGAGAAATTGATAACATATTGCTTGAAATGACAGAATAAAATTTTGTTGTCAAAAACTGAGGAGTGACTTAGGTGATGGGTGGGATCCTTCAGTATTTGTTTAGAAATACTGAATTAGTTTTGATTTTTTTTCTAGAAGTGTCCCTGGAAACTAAATGTATAGTGATTAAAAGCACATGTTTCTAAATTGATGTCCTGGAAAAATCCCAACTGCCTTAATGTCATGCAGCCTAATTTAATTCTCGCTAATCGTAGAGTTTGCCAAAACCCATGATGGTGGTGTGAGGTTTGGAGGCAGTGACTGAGAGGTTTGTGGTTGTATCTCAACCTTTAAAATAAGAAATACAATTGCCCCTTCTCGATATCAAAACATACATCTTTGTTCCTTATAAGAAACTATTAGACATGGGTCATAGTTTTACAACAGCTTTCTTACAACTTTCTAGACTTCTATGATATGATATCTCATTCCTTTCATGAAATATCATACTTCATGAAGCTGAAAACTTCATCTCTTCTTATGGAGCTGATTTAGAAATTCAGGAAAAGCATTTCTCTTACAACTTAGTACTTGGAAGAAAAGAAATGTGGATATCTCAGGTAAGGCTAGAGCAATAATGGTGAAACTATGACGTGCATATCAAATGTGATACACCACAATATTTGGGTGGCATGTCACCAACATCCAACAACTCTTCTCAAAAACACAACCTATTCTTGTGCAAATTTTGGGCGCTGCAGGAGCTGCCTGAGAATGGGATGAGAATGTGGCCTTTGAAACCTTTGAAAGTCCCTAGGCCTCCAGAGGCTCCCAAATTGCACGTGAATGTGACATGTTTTTGCACAGTTTTCAGAGGTTGCAGAGTCCACAGAAGACCATTCTCCAAAGCTGATTCAAGAATGAAGGCTCTGTACATCCCGGAGCAGCTGGGTTCACTTAGATAGTCATGGATAGGCTGCAGGGGATTGTCAACAGAAAGGGAACTCTGCCTGAAAGTAACTGGCATGCAGCAATTCCTGGGGAGTATTGGGCTGTGGGACAATTGCCTTGTTCCCCAAGGCTTGCACAACTTAGAATATAATGCAAGGTGAACTTTTTCAATGAGAATGGTGGCGCTAGAACTGAAATCAAGGCCTGTACGGCAGACCCAGCCTCAACAATGCTGCTCAAGGTAGCCTCTATGGAGGGAGGGAAGAGGAGATAGAATTGTTCCTCTTTTGATGGAGAAGGGGCAACATTCCACAAGAGTCAAATTAGGCATTTTCCTAATTTTGGATCTGCCAAGCCCAGAAGTTTCGTCATCACCAGGCAAGAATATCTAAAGGAAGGAAGGCATAACATTTTGTTCAGCTTTGAGGAAAGTTTGGATATTTGTTTTGTACAACTGATAACAAATGTACTGTTTGCTGAAAAGCAATTCTTCAAAATTCAAATGGGTTTATTTTGGATTTGGGAAAATCTACCTGAGAGAAGCACTGGTTTAAACCGGAGATGTTGCCGATGCTTCCTTCTTCAAAAGCAAAAACAATACCCACCTGAAGCAATTTTGCAGCTTAAAAAGAAGAGGTATACATTTGTTAATTAAGAAGGATCCCAAGAAGCAACCTAATAATCTGACTGGTGCAATGTAAAAGAAAAGAAGTTGGGAAAGCAAACTGGCAAAGAAGCCAATTCAGCTTCAAAACTTCTCAAGCTAAATAAATCTTTAAATAGTAAGACTGAACATTGGGAGGAATAAAGAGTCAACAGGCAGATGGGCCCACCTGGCTCAAATAATTAATTAGGTTTATTGTCAATCTTCCCCAAAAGAGTACAAATGATTGATGAGGAAACTTCTAGGAAAAGAGGACACAGCCTAAAATTGACCTATTGCCAACAAAATGAATTTTACTGCTTCTTCTTTTCCCAGATGAACCTAACCCATTAACAAAACTTCATTATTATTTCACAATGACAAGAAAACTACTGTAATTTTGATGATACATTTCTCACATTTCCTATCTCCTCCAGTACAATATCAATACACTGATTTTCACAACCTTTTCTATACACATAAACAATGGAAAGGAAGCAGTTTACTGTGAGAATGGTCTTAGAATGAGTTAGTTGAATCTATTTAAAAACTTTAACAATTATTTGTAGGATTTTATTTGGGGATTTATCTTGAATTCATTCTCGATACTCCATAGCAGTAAAACTCGGAGTATAAAATAACAAGAGAATTAGGACATGATTTGGGTAGGAGAGGGTGGATCTTCCAAGTTAAAACTATCCTAGTAGATTATCCACTATTAATTCCTCACTTTAAGAACCACCCTAGATTAAATTAACAGATTTATGGCCGTTCAAGGAAGTGTCTTTGTCTTTATTTCTAATGGCAAGTACTTGTTTAGTAACCATAACTGACAACCTAGCCTAAACTGATGAAAGTTGCTGCAAACTTTAAAACTATTAGAGAGTCCACTGGTGGTTTTAGAGCTAGAAATATCCTAAACTGAAACTGATTCTTCAGAGGAATTGTAAGCCATCCAGATCAAGTTAAGCCTTGCCTCTTCTTTCAATCAAATCATCTGCAAATACATTTTACTAAACCAGTGATGGCTAAACTTTTAGACACCGAGTGCCCAGACTAGTTGCAGCTAATGAATCTTACTAAGGTAATTTACTAATGCTAATATAGTCCATACCAATTTCAGGCACTAGTCAATGCATGCACTTCTGCTTTTCCTGGGCTTCACCTGAGTCTTCCAAAAAGGAGAAGAAACATGAGAGTTTGTCTTCCCAATATTCTGACTAATCTCACTTAGCAATGGGATTTTGAATACCTGGAACAGGGGTAGAGCAATAATCTGTCAACAGCATCTTATAGGAACAGCCATTTTGTTCAGCAGACTGATGAGATGTATTTAGGAAGCTAAAAGCCCCAGACCGATGCAGTTCTCTTCTGCAATTGTTCCCTAGCAGAAATTATCCCTTGAACATTCTTCCTAGCTGTCCATTGGTGTCTACTCACAATTTCAGCTCTATCCGGTTACTTATCTATGAAAGCTTCTGTACTCTTGATCTCATGGGTTCTAAAAAAAGAATTATGGTGTTATCTTCAAAATTAAACTTTGTCTCACTAACCTTTGGAAGGCAAGGGCAAGTATCCAGACAGGGTTATTTGATGTACACCTTTAAAATACCAGTGATAAACATCCTCACCAAAGATTTCTGAGCAAACATGTTAATACAGCTAATAGATGGTGAACCAATGTGAATAAAGTTAGCTTTTATCGGATGCAATTTTAAAAGCTTTTTTGCTAAACAGTTTTTCACTTCACTTCTTTGAGCGAATGAAATAAGTATTTTATTTGTGTTTCACGCTAATTAGCTTGGGAGCTAAACAGCAAAAACTGACTCAGCTTCTTATGTTACATTAATGTATATGCCTTAAGAAATATGAATTGTAAACCAATGGATTCATTGCGCAAAACTGCTAAATTGTTTTTCCATTTTCTTCCGAAGCAGTTGGCCAAATGGAATGATTAGTCTATTATTGTTACTAAAAATGGATAATATGAGCCAATTTGCTTACACTCCTATCAAAGCAAAAGACCACAATTTATATAGCAAGCAATAATTGCAACCAAAGCTAATACTGTCTCTTCTTTGATTATCTTAGAAATCAGTGCTTGATGAATTAATGAAATAAATGTAAAAAGAATACTGCGCCAGAAAGAATTGTAATGAGATTCAGTGATATCAAATCCCAAATAATATTTTCAGAATTTTGGAAGACTTTCAAGATAACCTGTGTTTTATATAAGAATATTGTATAACTTTGACAAGATGAAATTGTTTACCATTCATTGAATGCTATAAATGAATGAGAACTAAATAATATACGAAGGGAGAAATGACCTTGATGGATTAAAAATTACCTCCCAATTGTGAATAGACATTGCTGTCTAGTAATGTCAATAGACATTAGTCTATTGTGATGAAAGTAGAAACACAATAATGCAGCTCCCTTAACTTGTATCCTGATGAAGCAGTGGTACACATTGTAAGATGCTGGACCTGCACACCGCTGAGGTCAACAGCTTGGCGGTTTGATTCCCGTGAGCGAGTAAAACTGCGTACCGACAAGAAAGGAGCTTCCCCCGATTGCCTATCGGCATTCAGGCATCTCGCGGGTAAAGATAAGACCAACCAATAAAAATTCCTTTTCCAGAGGCAGGTAGCCAACTCAGTGATCCCTGGCTTCACACATGCCATACGCTAAAAAAAAGAAAAGCCCAGAAGTATACTAAAATTAATAATATTTAAATATGGTGCAGAAATGCAGAATAATTAAGTCCCTGCCTTGTCCCATTGATGATTATTCATCAACTTAACCAAAGCTATTATAAGGCAAATGCAAATGTAATATTTCTGCAAGGCTATTTCATGATCTGGATGCTCATGGCTCATTTTTAGAATATATGAAAAATTTCCATATTTATTATGTGCCTCATAATTTCAAGATCACGTAAAGTGTTAGTGCCAATTTATAAAGCCTTGGTAAGACCACTCTTGGAATACTGCACCCAGTATTTTGTCATCACAATGTAAAAAAGGTTGAGACTCTAGAAAGAGTGCAGAGAAGAGCAACAAAGATGATTAGGAGACTGGCGGCTAAAACATATAAAGAACAATTGCTGGAATTGGGTATGGCCAGTCTAGTGAAAATAAGAACTAGGGATGACATGATAGCCGTGTTCCAGTATCTCAGGGGTTGCCACAAAGAAGAGGGAGTCAAGCTATTCTCCAAAGCAACTGAAGGCAGGACAAGAAGCCATGGATGGAAGCTAATCAAGGAGAGAAGCAACCTAGAACTAAGGAGAAATGTTCTGACACTTAGAACAATTAATTAGTGGAACGACTTGCCTCCAGAATGCTCCAACACTGGAACTTTTTAAGAGGAGCCTGGAAACCCATTTGTCTGAGGGTTGCCTAAGCTGAGGGTTGAACTAGAAGACCTCCAAGGTCCTTTTCAGCTCTGTTATTCTGCTATTCATATTTAGTTATTTCCCACTGCCTATAGTAACTTAAAGATATGGTTCTCATGAAGTGTTATCTTGACTATCTTCTGGCCCCAAAAAACAAAAAAACAAACAAAATTGCTATGAATATATTTCATTAAATATTAGTGAAATAATTAGAGTACATTGCAACCAAAAAATATTTAAAGTAGCGATTAAGAGAGAAATGAATACATTATTATTTTGATGTAACTCAGACTATAGACTTTTTATTTTTACCTGCTTGCCGTTTCTCTTTTGGGAACTTGTTTAGCTCTGCTACCAACAATCCTACTAAAGAAAGGAAAATTTAAATCATTTCAGGTTGATTTTAACAGAAGATCAGTAACGGAGGCCTATAAAACAAGGCCAGCTACGTTAGAGCTGTGTGGGTGTGAGAAGAGAATGCAACTTTTTAATCTCAGAACACTACCCAACAAATCAAACCCACAATACAAAATTAAAGGTTAGCCCTATGTTGGTCTACAGGCAACAAATCCATTTGATTTAATTTAATTGAAGTTGTTTCCATTACTTAAAGAATGGGAACTCTGTCCAGCACATCTAATATCTGCCTTTCCCTCTAACTAAGTCAAATGGTGTTTAATTTTATAATTTTTTTCATCTTCTAATTAACAGTCTATAGCAATCATGTTTTATTTCCACCAGACCTTTTATTGATGTGATAATAACAGTGTCTGCATTATGTATGATCAAAGTGTAGAATTCAAAGAGCATGCAATTTTTATGTATGGAATAACATACCGTATCTACTTTAAAGGGATTTATTATGATTTGAAGTAATCCAGGATAATTTAAACTGTATATTATATGTCCTTTATATGTGGTGTTTTCACTATAGTAAGCTATAGACTGCATTTGTATATTATACAGTGATTTGAGGATCATATTTATAGTAGGATTATAAACCAATAAAATTGAAGTATTAATGGATTGGAATATGCTTTGTGCCATATAACTTGTTTTTAAAGTCTTTCAGGTACTGCTGGGTCAAATTGTATTTCAAAATTGCCTTAAAGTTGAGGAAAGTACAAGTAGTAGTTCACTGAATTTTAATAATCCTGTCCATAGCTACTTTTCCCCTGAAAAGTCTGGTCCTAAGCAATCACTAGACTATGAACTATTGGCAATTGTCACTGTCACTTCTGACAACTGATCGAATACTGGAATATGTATGTGTACATTCCCTCTGTAGATCTTTGGCATCATCCATAAGATAGCTAGGTAAACAGAAAGAAAAGTAGGAAGGAGGGAAGAGAAAAGAATAGACTATCAGACAAATAGGTATGAGAGAAAATTGTTCATTTAACGAGAACTTAAATAATCTACTTATACAATTCATTTAAATAATTTGTGAACTGAAACAGTTATTTGTACCACACATTTTTTCCCCACACTTCTTCCCTATGATACTCAATGGAAGTGTAAATTGTCCTTTGAAGGAGCAGGATAGGGGGAAAAAATAGATGCTTTTGATCTTTAGTGTTGGAGAAGCTTTTTTTATTTAAAAGTTTTATAAACACAAACATAATCAAATAAGAAAAATAAAACAACAGACTTCTGGTGGCTCCACAGATGCTGCAGGACAGATCCTTTGGGTCTGTCAGCTCCGTGATCGCGTTAGCCGCTTGGACAGCTGACAATCAACTGTCAAGCGGCGGAAAAACCTTTCCCCCGGGAGAAGAAGGAAAGGTGAGCAGCCAGATCTGGGTAGAGCTCCCCTA
>JANHFO010003505.1:217701-229446 GCA_032468095.1 Pareas carinatus | reverse complement strand
CTGTGTATATGTTATATGTTATATGTACGTATTACTAAAAACTTAATAAAAAAATTAATAAAAAAAAAAAAAAAGGAAGTAATGCTGACATAGGACAAGGTTTTCAGGAAGGTAATTTTACCCTTAAAGAGCTAGATCTGCCCTGTATTTCTCTCTTGTGTGTGTTTTTGTGTGACCTATCTCAAGGTAACCTAGCGAACACTCTTGGATAACAGTAATTACCAAATATAATCTTTACCTCTGACAGAACATTAATATCTTGGCATGTTCAATATGACTTCATGGCATGGGACCAGGATACATGAGAAACGGTGTCTCTCCTAATTTCATTAATTTACATGTTTATTGCTTTAATACTTTTTTTTGCTACGCACTGCCCAGCATCATTTCTTGTGAGATGGGTGGCATATAGTTTTGATCAATAAAAATGGCAATTATTAGTTTGCTTCTATCAGCAGCACAACTAAGAGAGGTGAGGGACTGTTCATTGCTCCTCCTATGTTGAATCTAACATGTGAAGGCAAAGAAAAGAGCTTCTTTCTTCTCCAAGTTAAGCTGTCAGTCTTTCACAGCCCAGAGAGGTCCATAGACTTTGAAAATGTAAACTGCCAACATTGGGTTAATATCCTTGATAGAGTCCGATCATCCATAATAGCTTCTCTTTTATCTTATCTTTGTGTTCTGCAACTTTTCTACTTTACATATTAAAACCACTCTAGTTTTAATATGCCAAGTAGCCCAGTGTTAGTCTTCTGAGAAAGTCAAGCCATACCTCCCCAGAGATCAACTCTTCTGGCCCTAGAAGCTACTCTCTCTTTCCAAGTAACAGTAGCACATCAATCTGATAAAAATGTAAGTAGCTGAAGGAAGGTGAAGCCAGTCTTTGGCTTCTTTAAACTATCATGACTGTATTTTCTTTAGCTTTTGAAATGTTCCCAAAATTTATCTTCTTTCAAGATCTGTTGAAGACAGTTCTCGAATCCAGCACAACATTCCCATGGAATGATACTTAACACAAAATGACAGGGTTTTGCCCATTCCAGAGATGAGAGGAGAAACTCTATAAAATCTATTTCAGAAGAGTGAAGGGCAGAAAAGATTTAATCCGGGCTGTTTAGGATGTTAATATTCTGTAAATGAAAGTTAGGAGACCAAATAGAGTCTGATTCTCAGGATTAACCCCGAAATGTCATTTCACTGTTTAATGTACTTATTCTTATTCTTGTTAGCATAAGCTGTTGTTGCCAATCAGATTGTAAACATGAAGGGCTCAGAAAGTAAGGCAATCCTTTTTACTATTCCATTTGTGTATTTTTTTTTTACATTTTTAAAAACATATTTCACAGGAAAAAAAATAGTGCAACAAATAAATGTACAGTATCAATCCTTCCTATTAAGGGTATAAAAGTAGCAGCCAATTAAAACATCATTCATGGGCCAAAGCACAACAAGAAAAAGCAAACCAGATCCATAAGATAAACATTAAATAAACAAGCCAAAGCTTGCTTGTTGACAAATGGTCAAGCAGTAGTTTCAGTGTTTGAGCATAACAAAACTAACAGTGATTTTTTTCCCAAACCGGTAATAAATGCACAACGGTGTATGACAGGAGAAAGAGAACTCAATTATACAGTAGGTTTGTATGGGAGAAAACAAGGGGGCTACAATTAGATGTTTCTTGGCCATCTTGATTGTATTGATCTTCTAACTGTGAATACTGGGATGATGCCCCTGTAAATAGAGTTAAAAATGTGCTCCTTTAATGATCTTTATTAAAGCAGCAGCATCTTTATTCTGGCTTGCACAAAAGATGTGTATGTCTTAATGAATAGCAGAAAATCATTTGCTCCCTAATGTAGTTCCAAAAATTTATTCTGAATTGTTTTCAAAACATGTCTACATCAGCCTGCCCTGGTCTGGGACTCCCTAGGTGTCTAGGATTACAATTCTATCAAACAGTTTGTAAAACGAAGGCCATACTGGCTGACCATAGATAAACAGGAGGATTTCTCACTTTTTAATAAAGAAAAGCCTAATTGCAAGTGAGATTGTACAGTACCATATACAAATAGTCCTCAATTTATGACCATAATTGAGCCTGGAATTAGAGTATTAAGTCATTGTAGTCATAAGTTAAGACAACCACAAGATTGGAAGTTATTTTCTGACCTTTTTCATGTTAAGCAAATGCCATAGTCATTAAGCAAAGGTGGTGCTCATTAAGTGAAACTACAGTTGTTAAGCGAACCCATTAATTTAAATGGATATTTTTTGGTCAGAAAGTGTCAAGAAAAACTGTGAACACGTGACTGCAGAATGCTGTAGAGCTGACTCACTTGACATGCAATCATGTGGCTGGGGGCAGGCAGCACTATCATTGGCAAGAGTTTTGGGTGCTTTATGAGTCACAATGCTTCCATGACTGCTGTAACTTCAAACAACCAAAGAAAGACTGATCACTAAGGAAGAACTACCTGTACAAAGTAAAGCTTCCTCAGAAATTGGTATTTTGAGGGTTAAATGTACACATGTTAGGATTGACACAAAATTTTCTTTAACATGCCCAATAGTGGAGACTGTAGTACTTTACATAAATCAGTAGTCCTCAACCTTTTCAGCTTTGCAGACTGGGGGAGGGGAGAAGAAAGGGTTTTGCATGTGCGATGGGAGAGCACATGTGTGCATGCAGCTCCATTTGTGCAAATGGCAGGCACACACAAATGAAGCTTCACATGTGGACACACTCACCTGACACTCGTGTGGCCTGCTTTCAAACGGAGTGTGGCCCTGTGCCAGGCCACGTCCCAGGAGTTGGGGATCCCTGACTTAAATATATTCAGTTGACAGAAGGGTATTGTTGGGAAGTTTGCTCTACCTTTCCTTGCAAATCTGCCTTCCGGTGTTCTAAAACCATAATTAGGTATCCTGAACTCTACTGTGAAAAAGAAAAGGTGGTGCAGTCTTCTTTACAGCATCCATTTTGGTTTTTGAAGAATGCCTCTACATTTCTCCTCTGCCTTCTCAAGGCTAAAGAAAGGCAGTGCTCTCAATTTCTCTTCACAAGTCTGCTTGTTTCTATATATATATGATTGTTTTGGAAATAGGTATGGGAGAGTATAAAATAGTGAGGAATAGGGATGAACCTATTTCATTTAATGCAGTCAATGCGCCTGGGATCATGGCTAAAATCTGAGGTGAGCAGCTGAAAGTGCTGGCAGGAGACAGCTGGATGGCACCTTTCAGCTATGCTCCTGAGGTTACATGGCTTGTTTAACTGAAATCAGGCATTAACTCCATTATTCTCAGTCACCATAATTTATTCTGGAATTCTTAAATATACGTATCTATTTTCTTTCTGTGGATTTTTATGAACCTCTGCATGATCAGTGGTGCTGTCAAAATTGAAGGGATTCTCGGCAAAATACCCCTACTGAGAACTTCACTTAAAATCTTAGGCTCTTTTAATATAATTTAGAAGATCTTCATTTTTAAAATATGCTCTCCCTGTTTTAGGATTTACATTACAGTCTTTCTATGTTTCCTATCTCATCAGGGCAGAACATGGATTTTCAGCAATCCTGGTCAAAAAAGACTGATGGCTGTGCAAAGGGAACTTGGAGAGTTTTTGACATAAAGTGTTTATTCCTCAATCTTCAGCCTGAAAAGTACTTACTGTAATATTGTTATGATTGGTTAATAAGGCATGCTCATCATCTTGCATTGTTACTCAACTGCCTGTATAGATTGTAATTCTGGCAGAGTTGCTGAAGTTAATATTTCTAGAAGTTTCAATAAAGCAAGCAGTAAAAAACCTACCCTGGACTGGAGGGTGTGGCCTGATCAGCAGAAATAACACAATGTTGTCAATGAAATAGATTCATTTAAAAAAGCTTTTCACCTTATATTTCTGAAGGGAGAAGAGGTGAGGAGAAACAGCAATAAAAAGGGAGCATAATGCTGAGCTGGTTGCAATGAATAAACATTAAGAAAAGGGGGCATAGAAGGATGGCTAGGTTTATTAGCAAAGATTAATGTATTTGATATACAAGATTAGTGTTTCTCAACCTGACTGGGGAATACCAGAAGTTGAAGTCCAGAAACCTTAAAAATTGCCAAAGTTGAGCAACACTGCCATAAATGATTGGACCTTAAATACAACAGTTTTATGAGGCAAACAAGATAGCTGCTGGGAAAAGTGCTTTATTTTCCTGAGAAGCAAAGCTTAACTGTACTATCAAAAGTGCCCTTCTTATTTAGCTTTGCAGAACTAATAAAAATAATACAAGAACAATTGGCAGCAAAACCATTACTTTTTGTAGTGTGCTCCAGGTTCTGTAAATTAAACCAGAAAAAAAGGGAAAGTACATTGCAGCAGTTGAACTTAGAAGAATGTTTGAACACTACACATTTGGCAATTTGGCAAAGATGTAGTGAGAGATTGGCTTGCCTGTGGAATTCTGTAAAAAAGCATTTAGTTTTTCAGAGAGAATCAGAAACTGCCATTTTCATGAAAATTACTGTTAGGGGATGTTATAAGTTGGGAGTAGAAATAAATGCAAATAAACTGGCAATAGCATATAGAGCATAGAATCACAAAGTATCTAGGGACAATGAACAACCAGAAATCAAACAAAACAATATGGCATATCAGTAGACTTACTTTCCATACTGCCAAAGGTCAACACCCAATGAAGCAACAGAAGATTGTAGAAGTAAACTGCTGCCTCAAAAGATGTTGCCATCAAGAGAACTTTCTAGACCATGGTTTACATATCCTACTGAGAAAGCTTCTGGCAAAAGATGGGCTGCACCTCACAAGGACTGGGAAGAATGCTTGGAAAACAACGCTCAGCTCATCAGAAAGACTTTAAACTAAAAATAGAAAGGAGGTGATCAATCTTTACGGCCAAACCTTAAGCATAAACCCCAACACAACAAATGAAGCAGAGAGCATGAGAAGGAAGGGGAACTCAGCTTTAAGCAGGAGACAGAAAGTAAATGTAGGGTCAGTCATAAAGTCCTCAATTTTTTATTATTATTTAATTTGTATCACACCTTTATTATTTTTACAAATAACTCAAGGTGGTGAACATATGCAACACACTTTATTTCCCCTCTTTTCCCTACAACAACAACCCTGTCGGGCATGTTGGGCTGAAAGAATGTGACTGGCCCAAGGTCACCCAGCTGACTTTCATGGCTAAGGTGGAACGATCTCATAGTCTCTTGCCTTGCAGCCTGGTGCCTAAACCACAAGACCAAACTGACTGAGATGCCTACATACTAATGCTCAGAGTTTGGACAACAAACAGAGTGAACCTGAGGTCCTAGTACATGAGACCAGGTATGATATCGTTGCCATTACCAAAACTTGATGTACTGCTAAAAGGATATAAAGTGTTAAAAGAAACAGACCCAACATTGCATGTAATGAATCACTACACTTCTACAGAAATGCACAATGCCAAGGATGAAAGGCCTCTTCCATGCATTTGGGTAGATATTATAGGAAAAAGAAATGACATTGCTATAGGTACAGTATATACCACAGGCCACCCAACCATGCAAAGACAATGGATGAACAATTTGCTGTTCAATTAAATATCATGTGCACACACCACTGAAGTAATGGGGGACTTTAACTACCCAGACATAAACTGGAAGGCAAACAAGTGGGAGATCAAACAGACCCTGACATGCCTAGTTGACAACTTTGTTATCCAGAAGTTATAGAATGGAAGCAGAAGGTCAACTGTACTGGACTTAATTCTTACTAATAGTGATGAAATGATAGAAGGTTTGGAAGTTATAGGAATTTTGGAAGAGAGTGAGCTAGATGTCCAGCAGTGTACTGCAGCTGCTAAAAATGCAGCTGCAGTCCTAGGCTGCTTCCACGGAGGGATAGTATCAAGAACACATGAAGTGCTAGTACCACTTTACACCGCACTGGTAAGACCATACTTGGAATACTTTGTCCAGTTGTGGCCACAATACAAAAAAGAATCAGAATCAGAATTTTATTGGCCAAGTGTGTCTGGACACACAAGGAATTTGTCTCTGATGTACATGCTCTATACTTACATACAGGCTATAATTGACAAACTGTTATTACAATCATAAGATGCATTCATAATAATAAAGTACATTCATCATGTCATGTACATATACATTATATATGCAATACAAAATACAATATATTATATACTATACTATAGTATATAGGATGGGGAGGAACAGACCGCTCCAAGACTGAGTGACTGTGGCTTCCGGCGACTCGATATAGCCAGCTGACTCCATTGCTGGCTATTGGCGAAATACTGGCCCCCACGGAAAGGGCTCGCAATCTGAGCGTCCTCCTGGACGTACGGCTGTCTTTAGAAGATCATATGGCAGCCGTATCCAGGGGGAGTTTTTATTAGGTCCGCCTGATCCGCCAGCTGCAGCCCTTTCTAGATCGGGATGCCTTACGCACAGTCACTCAAGCCTTGGTCATCTCTCGTCTGGACTACTGTAATGCTCTCTACATGGGGCTCCCCTTGATACTCACCCGGAGACTCTCTCTATATACATACATACATACATACATACATACATACATACATACATACATACATACTGCTGCTTGCTGCTTCTCTCTCTGCCATGACTCTCTGAAACTGCTGTTGCATTGGAATTCTGGATGCCCCTTTCCACTGCCTCCTTCGATTGGCCCAGCACAGGTTGGCTCCTCCCCTTTTCAATAAATGTTAAATAATTCCTTTAAAAATAAATTTTTTGAGAAATTTTTGTTGTAGTTTGCTCGTAGAGGGAGAGCAAAGGTATGTATGAATTTTCAGTAGTGTGGCTTTTAGGGTTTTTGAGATATAGCGATATAGTAAGTGAGTGAGAAATGAATGATCAATGAATCGTTTTTGACAAATATTACTATACACACACACACACACAAAATACAAAAAATATATCCTAGAAAGACTGCAGAGAAGAAGAACAAAGATTATAAGGGGCCATATAGAATGAAACTTAGCAACATTTCAGAAATGCTCAATAAAAGCCATCAGGGATATGACGAAAAAGTTATAATAAAAAGAAATCATTCCCATGGCAGTGATACTGATAACTAAAATGCAATAAGAAGAAAGTAAACAGTTAGGCCAACATTCTGGAAGCATGTTTGTTTGAGGGAGGTGCTGCTGGCTTGTAGTTCCATCAAAGACTTATATAGTTCACTTCCCTATCATGGATATCACCCAGAATAATTAAAAATGCTATGCCTTTTGCAAATGGCATCTGTACACTGAAACGCAGAAAAAATAAAGTAGTGTTACAGGAATATACTACACCTAGGTTTCATGAAGCATGTCTCAATATACTTTTCCAGATACTTTAAGCAAAAAATAAAGAAACCGGAGAGTTGAATGGAATCCAAAGGAATTAGTTCAAAGATTGATTGGAGCCCAATAATTATATCATTCCAGTAGATAAAAATACTGGAACTATCAGGCTTTGTGATGATTTTAAGTAACCAATAATCTACTATTAATTCATTAATCAATAACTCTTGCCTAGAACTTAAAGACATTCTTGCCAACCTCTCACAGGGACTTCATTTTAACAATAGACCTAGTTGAAATTTAAAAAATGAAAGAAGACACCAAGGTGTTCTCAAGGGTTATTTTAGAATAGAATAGAATATTGTTATATTCTTTGTTTTTGGAATGGCGTCTCTACCAGGGCTTTGCTAGACAGCCCTGGACCAAATGCAGCAAGGCTTTCCAGGAATTCCATACTATTTAGATGACTTTTGTTTCTTTTATTTATTTAAAACATTTATATAGCCGCCCATCTCATAATTAACTCTGGGCAGCTCCCATCATAAAATTCAGCTGCATCATGCAGAAAATAATAAGCTGCATCTGTAAAACCTCAAGAAAACACTATAGAGATTTCCAGACTACGTTTGTGTTTGTACAACACAACAAATGTGACATTTTACGTAAACGCTAATTGTGATAGATATATGTTAAAGCAGCCAGATACTGTATGTTTCCAGCATTTTCAACAATAGCCACAAATATTGCATTGTGATAACTCATTGAAAGAGCAGATTTTCTAGAACAGCTAGTGAATGACAATGGATAATTTGTAGCCAACCAACTTCAGACATTTCTCAGAGTTTAAAAAAATGATCAAATATCACTCAGATACAAACAGATTGACTGAAATTGTGACTTAAAGTTTTAAGAAAGGTTTGTAAACTATGTCTGAAGAAAACCTCACACTTAATCAAGAGTGCATATTTTCTATTTGCCTCTTATAATGAAGTATGGGCAACAATATACTGCACACTGCTGATGTTTTTCTCAAGTCATATTTAAGATCCTTCTCACATTTAATTTGAAAAGTATTCGAACAAGTAATTGAAACAAAGAAGCAATAGTCTAATGCTGAAACAATATTTATTTGTTGTTCATACTCCATTGGGTAACTGATCATTCAAAGAAAAAACTAGACCTCTTTTTGTACCTTCCAATAATTTGGGGAGACAGAACATTAACTAATTGTAGAGAAAAAGAGGTACAGAAAAAAGAAATTGTATCTGATGCAATTAGGGATTGAATAGTAATTCTTGAGTCACCACAATTATTTATTTATTCATTCATTCATTCATTTATTTATTATTTAGACTTATAAACCACTTAACAGTGCTTTACAGTACTCTCTAAGCGGTTTACACAGTCAGCAAATTGCCCACAACAGTGTGTACTCTATTGTTATAATATCATTGGATGCATCAAGCATTCCCATTTGTCCTAACAAATGTCAATACAAAACTTCTATACATTAACGTCTCTATCTTGGCAGAGAGGTATGTGGTATATTGGATTCTTATAACTGGTTGATTAAGCATACCTATGATCTCATTTTGCTATTTGATTACCTTGAACTACTTATATTTATTGCATTTCCTGACTGCTCATTAGAGTGAGTTCTTCTAGAAGTTTATTAAAACAAGCAGCAGAAAATCCACCCACCCACTCTCCTTTATTTGATTGAAAAGATACAACAGGTAATGATGACAATAAATGGTGAATCAGCTTCTCCCAACCGAGAGTTAAATAGTTCTGCTGATTTTCCTCATATGGCAATTGGTTCCAATGTCCTTTGTGTGTACAATGGAGAAAAGGTCTTGATGTTTTACCTTAAATGAGTGTGAATGAATAGAATCGTGTGACTGCAAGCAAAGAAGGAAAACGTAATCTTAGACTGCTTCAAAAAAATATACAGTTTCCACATATTAGAATGAGAAATTGTTTATTGCCCCAGGTTTCACCCTATAGTCATGTTCAACTCTAGGGGGCAGTGCTCATCTCCGTTTCCTATCTGAGGAAGCCAGCGTTGTCTGAAGACCCTTCCATGGTCATGTGGCCCACATGACTGCTCACCGAGGAGCATGGAGCACTGTTACCTTCCCTCTGAAGTAGTATTGTCTACTCGCATGTGCATGTTTTCAAACTGCTAGGTTGGCAGAAGTTGGGGCAAAGATGGTAGCCTACCCCGTGACACGGTGCTTGGGTCTCAAACTGCCGGCCTTCCAGTCAACAAGACTCACTTCTTAACCACGAAGCCATTGGGCCCCTATAGGGCCATAAATAATGAAACTGTTATTATAAAAATAAATATCCAACTGAACGTCAACTAAAAACATCACTAATGATATGAGCCAGTCAGCAGGAGAACCTAGAGCAGTGATATAATCTGCTGAAATAGAGGTGGAAAAGATACAGAATAACTTTCCATTGGGAATGTTTTAGTTTGTATTTCTATTTTAGGAAATGGTTGAACTTGGTGGTCTTAATTGTTCAATGGTATGAGGTACAATGAGCTTTCAGTTTTTCCTCACATCTTAGAATTAATTGTTAATCTTAGATTTTTTTTATATGTTTATATGATGGAATAACTTTAATTAAACAACTATTGAGAAGTATTATTTCACCAAGAATTCATCTTGGTGAATTTGCATTTACTATATATATTAAATTGTTTCCATGTAGCTCATTGTTAAAAAAAGTATCATAGGATAATTTCATATTTCCATTCTGTTAGAGTAAACAATATAGTTTTTATAATTACTTTTTTCTGCTAATGTAGTGTTTTAAAATGTTCTTTCCATTGTTTCTGGGTTTTTTCCCTCTTCAAGAGCTTATTCTCCTTTTTCCCCTCTTCACAGCTGGACTACAATTTCATGCCAAGAAGGAAAAGGCTTTGTCCTAAATATGGGAACTTAAGCAAAATCTCACATTACATGGTATTTTAAAGCAACAGCTATATAGAACTTCATTGTGTTCATTTTACATTAACTGTTTTCTTAGACACCCTGAGAATAATCCTGTAAAATAGATTAGTACTGCTATTTTGACTAAAGTGGAGATTGAAGAATATGGTTATGGTGGCTTCCAAGCTACTAATTAGTTTTTAGTTGATGCAAGACTGAATAAGAGAAATTCTCTAACACAGGCTCAGCTATTACACCACATTGCCTGTCAGTCAGAAATAACGGGCAAATTATAATACATAGGGGCACAAATCTGAACTAGTAGACTGCAAAATTCAATCCGTGTGTGTGTGTGTGTGTGTGTGTGTGTGTGTAGACCAGACAGGAAATATAACCAGATGAGCTAATTTTGCTTTATTGTAAGGCTTCATTAACAGAATCTTAGAAGTCTGAAAGTATAAATCTCTCAGCATCTCTTTTAGGGCTTGAGAAGCGAGAGAGGTTCCTTTCTGAGTTTTTTTCTCTGCCTATTATTGCTATGCTCTCTATTATGTGTTTCCCAGTCAGCATCTATTTCCTCTGTCTTCCAAGGTCATTCCTACAGCACCATTACATCCTCTAAGATCATGTCTATTCTACACTTTCTCTATTAAGACTTTGAAAGAGAGCATAAGCTGGAAAGATGCTGATGATAATTTGGGGTGATGATGATATTGATCTACAAAAGGTTATATTTTTTGTAGACATATTGTGTTATGAACCTCTATTACAAAATTCAGGAACACAATCCATCTGATCTACCAATCTGCATAGAATAATGGTCCACTGAAGAGACAGGCCTTTGCCATTTATTTTTTCAACATAAATATTTAATCAACTAAGAGAGAATTTGATTAAGTAAAAAATTATTGCGATGAATCAGAGGCCAAAGTTTAAAAGGCAATGAATTTTAACACAATTCAGCAGGAGGTAGCATCTGGCTGAGGTTATCTGAGTTTGGCAGTTTTTAAGGAATCAGGCTAGAAACCAGGAGATCTAGTCTCACTTTAGTTACAAAGCCAGCTAGGTGACATTGGGCCAGTCACTCTCTCTGAGCTCTAGGAAGGAGGCAATGGCAAACCATATCTAAAAAACTTTCCCAAGAAAAATTGCAGGGACTTGTCTGAAAATGCATTCAGATGCAACTGAATGGGGAATAAATAAATAAATAAATGGATGGAAGAATACCAGGTTTCTATTGACTCCTATTATTTCTAGGCACTTAATTACCCAGTCATGGTTTAGTTTAGTTTTATTTAGTTTTATTTATATTTCTATACCGCCCTTCTCCCCAAAGGGACTCAGGGCGGTGTACAGCCATTTAAAATACTTTTCACAAAACATACCAACAACATATAAAACACTTAAAATCATTATACTGTGGCTGAATTTTAAAACCGAAAATATAAAACCAATTTCTAATGAAAATTAAA
>JANHFO010003505.1:199974-211614 GCA_032468095.1 Pareas carinatus | reverse complement strand
AATCAGGCATTATTTAATGTTTTTATTATGTTTTTAGTTTATATGTTTGTATCGTGCTCTTAATTGCCTGTAAGCCATCCCGAGTCCTTCGGGAGAGGGGAGGGATATAAATATAAATAAAAATTATTATTGTTATTGTCATTGCTATTGTTGTTGTTGTTACTGTTATTAACAACGCTGAACAGATCTGAAACACACAGTGGAATAATTCTGCTCTTCTAATAGAAAATGCATGTAAAGAGGACCCAGCAAAAATGTGCTTTCAGATTTGTTTTTCTCTTCTAGATTTGAATCCATATCTAACCAATTCAATCAGAATTCTTGCAAAGAAATTAGCTGAGTTATAAACATTAGGGGATCTTTGAAAGATTCTACTTTTGGAGTTGAGGTGGATAGCAACTAGAGATAAGGCCTTTTCGTTGGTGGCACCTGATGGCATTCACCAGGCACTCATTATACTAGTATTACATAGCAGTAATATTTTTCTCTCAATCTGCAGTTTTCTTCCTGGCTGATATATGAATGTTGTTGTTACTGTTTTATTGCTGAAGGCTTTATTGCTTTATTGCCATTTGGCTGTTGAATGCTTTATCGTTACTTGGTTGCTGATGGTTTTACTGCTTTATTAATGTTCTAATTGTTTTATTACTTTATTTAGTGGCTGGAGTCACTCTGTAGCTATGTTCAACACATGTGTTGAAAGAAAATGTGAGAAGGAGTTGAGGACCTGTTTTGGGATCTTATCTCTTTCTACGCAATGTCCATTCCAGCTGCACTCCATCCTTCCATCAAAACACTGTGGTGGACACATGTGCACTATTAGATGTACAGTTGAGAAAGCCAAAATGTATAACTATAACAGTTAGTTGATAACATAGTGTCCTCAGAATAAACTGAATTTTTGAAAAAGGTCCTTTTTACCCACAAAAACTATGTTAAAGAAAACAAAGCTAGTCATTAGTCCATAGCTGAATAAAAGATAAATTAATCTGGAAAATCAGGATACGTGGACTGACACCTAATCTTCAGACCTGCCATTAATGCCTTATGCTCAGATTTCAGCACTCATTGCAGATATTCAGTGATTTATACATTTAATAAGTAAGAAAAGAAAGTGAGATGGAGAAATTTGCTCCAAAAATTAGTTTATTCAAGTATTTGTGAATGAGACAGAAGAAAAATAGGATTGGGTTTGAAGACCAGCATAAGTTGGTCACCATTACTCTTCATCATTCTTATCCTGACAATGAATATATACAGTAAAAAAAAAATATGTAATTTAGAACCCTAACTTTTAAGACACTAGAAGCCTGGAAGAACTCTCTAAACTCAATTTTCAGAACTAGACATCTCAAAATCCTGAGACAAAAATCCACTATATTTTATCCTATTACAATACTTAAGTAGAAAAGGTTACATTTTTCTAGCTTTGATCAACAACTGGAAAGGAAAAGATTGCTTTTTATTGAAAATCAACCTATTTTTATTTAATCATAATTTCATTTCTCTCCATGTCTAACTCTAAAAATATTCCTTTATTATAGCAATTTGCCTTCAACCTCGGGACAGTAAAAGAGAGAGGAGGAGCCATGGTGACTGCAGTCACTATCCTTTGCGTCTTGTTGAAACTGCATGTGCCTGTCTGCTACTCATTAAAGAAAGCTGAAGCCTTCAGAGTGAGCCTGAAAAAAAAGTTACAATAACTTTAATGAATTAATTCAAGTCCCATTCATTTTAATGAGAGGATTCATTAAACCAACAGCAAGCTCTTTGCAGACTTCCTTCAAAGTTTGAAAATTGGCAGGCAGTTGTAAGGGGATCTCTGTCATTTATAACAAATTATTTTGCAATAACTGCCTAGGTAGAGCTTTGGGCGCCATATCTGAATCAGTTGGTTGGACCAGGCTTGCTGCTTATGCCTGAAGTTTTGTCTTTTTCTTACAGAAGAATCAGATCCAGAATTTAATGGCCAAGTGTGTCTTGACACACAATTTGTCTTTGATGTACATGCTCTATACCTACAATAAACAAATGGTGATTATAATCATAAGATACATCTATAATCATAATGAACATTCATCTTGTCATGTACATATAAGCATAAGATGCATTTACAAGCATAAAGTACATTCGTCCTATCATGTACATATAAGCTGCAATGGACAAACCATGATCTTAATCATGAATACAGTCATAATCATAAATTCACACAACTCTTTGTCCCATGCAAGAAAGGCTCACTGTTTTTGAAGTACATGTCTTCATGCTTTCATCAGATTCTCAGCATCCGCTCAAGCTGAGAGGCAGATCAAGTACAGGCCAAGATGCTATGCTATGGATGTGATTCGCCACCCCCTTATCATCCCACTTCAAGATGAGGCATTGTAAGGCATATTGATGTACATCACAGCCTGATTCTCAATGGTCAAGATTTAGGAAGATTTGGTTTCCTGCTAAGTCTGAGACAAGAGGATATCAAAGCAGCTGTGTTGATATTGCTCGTAGAATTATTGACAAAGGAATATTTCTAATCCAAACTGGACAAAGCTACTAATAGCTAGCTAGCCAGCTCTAACCTATCTTTGTTGATATTCACAGTTTCTCAGTTATGGTTTGCTTTGATAATTTGTGTGAAATGGAGCCCTTTAATCTGTAATGCAGATATGGAGTTAACAATTCTGTATTAATTCAAGGCAACTATCTATTAATCTTTGTGCACTGTGATTCTGAATGAAGACAGAAAATATGGACCCTTTGCTTTGGTAAGTATGGATTCTGCTCTGATGCCATTTTTAGTAGTCCTGAATCCATTTTCATTGCATTTCTACTACATTTTCTTGAAGCCATTTCCCCAGTCACAATCCAAGTTAATGCCACTGTGATTGTAACTCGTTAATTCATTATTTATTTCCTGATTTTAATATTTTTACAACTATATCATGATGTTATTTTCCCCACAACAACAATCCTATGGGGTGAGTTGGGCTGAAAGAGAGTGACTGGCTGAAAGTCACTCAGCTGACTTTTAATGCTAAAACAGGACTAGAACTGCCTGTGGCTTCCTTGCCTTGCTATTATAGGCAATAGAAGATGGACAGCATAGTTAACCTTAGGCTTTTATAAGTGCCTGCCATTAATCAACATATTTATTCTAGTGAATATTTTATTGCTTTCTTTCTTACATTGTTTTTAGACATGGACTCAGAATTGTGTTTGGAAAACCTAACTCTCCATTTCAGCTCCTTTGAATTTGATTTTTTTCTTCAATTGCTAATCATTGCTAGGATCTTCATTCACGTATCTACCACTTTCACTTTCTAGTAAGAAAAGCAAATCTTGCATTACCAGAAATCTGAAAAGACTTAAACAGGAGTGAACAATAAAAATATTTTAAGGATAGGAACAGAATTTGGCATATATCAAGAGCCTTGGGCTGCTGTTTATAGTCTTTCTTTTGTGTTTTATAGATCCTTTGGCTAACAATTGAATGAACTGGGGGAGTTCTGAGGATTGTAAATAGGTTGATTGGAATGAGCATCCATGCAAGGAATTGCAAACAAAGACTAGGCCTATGACAATGACATCAACATGCAGTTGGTACAGAATAAAAAGGGAAAATGGCTACTTTCCCATTAATGAACTTAATATACAATAACACCAAGGATACTATGAGAGAACTTTCATTTATCCATTCCAACTGTTTTAAGGTAAGCATCTTGCTAAATGTACCCTGCCTGGGAACTAGTAATTATATTGCAGAAACTCAAAACAATATTGCTACTGTTTTGTTCTTCATGATATAGAAAAGAATCTTATATAATGCTTACAAAATGATGCTAAGTTTTAGATACTCTGCTTGGTAATGAAGCTTTCAGAAACATACAGAAGTAATCCAATAGCTTTTTAAAATGGTTACGAGTCAAGGGAGTAAAAGAAAAACCAAAAAAAGTAAAAATAGGAGGTATTTGTCATTTCTTCATTAGAGTTGGAATGGGGACATGAAAAGAAAGATGGCAGGAAAACATGCGCCAATTTAACTGATCCCCGACTTTATTCTGGCTGAGATTTAATCAAGCAGGGATATGCTGTTGAGTGTGGTAATAACAACTTGCCTCTTTAAAGGGATGATTGACATTTTTGCTTAGCTTGTTTTCCCATGTTTTAATTGTAATTTTTCTATCTACTGTATTTTGCAATAAAAGAGCCAGTGTAACTGATGTAGAAGGCTGTACATAGTCTCAAAGCCCGCATCATCACGCCTTTTTCCTTTGCAGTGAGTGAAGGAAATGCACAAAAGATATTCCCTGAGGCAATTTTAAGCACAAATAAAGGGAGCTCATTTTTATGTTTCAGTTGGAAGAGCTGAGGTGGAGCGTTATAGGTGTTCACAAAATTTGCTGCAAGATACAATTAAAAATACTTCTTGAGTTTTTTTTCTCCCCTTTTAAGACATTAAACAATGTTTACTTTCAGCGTTCACAGCTTTTCTTGTCAAGAGTTATTTACAGCTAGATAAGCACATTCAATTCTCCACTTGGCTGATAAAAACTACCCTATCTTAAGTTTTAAAATGCCTTGTAAAGGAGCTATTATCCCTGCTGAATATTATGCAGCCTAGGTGTTCTCTAGCTGTGTATATATAAACTTTATAATATTGAGAAGGGCGAGAAGGGCGGTATAAAAATTTAAATGATAATAATATATATACATATATATTTCTAGCTTCTGAGCCTTCTGTGAAAGGTAGAAAAGGTTAAGATATAAAGAAGTAACAGTATATAGAGGTTAAGTTCCTGAACTAAGGCAAAGATCACATTCAGTTTGTAACTATAACTATTACTTGTTTACTCAGTTTAGATTCAATTTATTTTGCTAGATAGGATATCACTACTAGATAGATAAGTGGACAGACAGACAGACTGAACATCAAATTAGGAGAAAACAAAGTTGAGAGACGGAGAGGACTCACTCACTCAAACATGGTAAGAACATGCCTGGTCACCTGAAGTATCCATGGGAGTATGGTCATATCAGGGTAAATAATGAAATCAGCATTGAACTGTTACACTGCAAGCTTTCCTACTTCACACACCCATATGGAGAGGACAGAGCTTGTGGCATAATAGTATCATGCTACTTTCATAACTTTGACTAAAAGCACCAAATTCTGCAGATGCCTTTGGTGTTAACTGATTTTTTCCTACCATGTTTTCACTATACCTTAAAGTCATTGTATACCATTGTGTCCAGCATTCGAGAATCCAGCAGTTCGATTGGGGGAAATGCCGAGCCAATGTGCAGGCAGCACGGGAGAATCAGGGGCACTGGTTGTACAAAGGCTAAGTATGGGAAAACGTGAAAGTTCTTAAGTGGGCACCTGGTACGGAACTTCATTGTAGTAGTAAACGAGTTAAGCTGACCATGTCTCCAGGCCCTTATTAACCCCCACCCAGTACACAACAGTGGTGACAAAGGTGGAATCCAGTGAGCTCATTGCCGGGGAATCCGAGAGCAGCCTGGCGGAGCGGTTCAAGGTTGTTCTACAGAGATTCCATCAGGTGGGCCTCAAGCTGAAGCAGGAAAAATGCAAGATAGGGGTCGGTTCAACAGAATTCCCCGGATTCCGGATCGCTGCCACTGGAATTCACCCAGCCGAGGCTAAACTCGAGGTGATCCAGGGAGCTCCCACGCCCAAGTCCAAGGAGAATTTGCAGGCCTTCCTACCAAACTTCTACCAAACATTCTTACTGCAGAAGGCGACCATAGCCGAGCCACCCCACAGGTTGCTGGATAAAGCAGCCACATGGGACTAAACCAAGGCCCATGAACACAGTTTCGCCACAGCCAAAGCATTACTAACCTCAGATGCTGTCCTAATGCACTTCGACGAAGGACGCCCTATGTGCCTCTCATGTGACATGTCCCCATATGGGATCGGAACTGTTTTGAGCCATGAGGGACTGAAAGGGTGGCAAGCGCCAATTGCGTATTGCTTAAGGACTCTGTCCTCAGCTGAGTGGAACTACGCTCAGATAGATAACGAAGCGCTAGCCATTGTTGCCGGAATTAAAAAATTCCACAACTACCCATACGGGCAGCCATTCATGTTATACACCGACCACAAGCTGTTGCTGGAACTGTTTACCTCAACAAGCAGATCCCCCAGATTATATCCCCATGCATGTTAAGGTGGTCGATTTTTCTATCGGCCTACAACTTCACACTGGTACACTGCCCAGGGAAAGAAATGGGGCATGCAGACGGGCTAAGTCGGCTACAACTTCACACTGGTACACTGCCCAGGGAAAGAAATGGGGCATGCAGACGGGCTAAGTCGGATGCCACTGCCAAAAGTAGAATTAGACCCGGCTCATGCCACCCAAATAATGGTGATACATTAATTTCCTAACATGCCCCTACATGCCAGTGATGTGGCCAGAAAAAACATGCCACCGACCCGCCCCTCAGTCTAGTTCTCTTAGGAGTATAAGCAGGCCACGTGGGCAAAGACTGGGGCCCAGAGTTCCAAAGTTTCATTGTCCGGAAAGATGAGCTGTCGGCCCACAAGGGGTGTTTACTATGGAGAAGCAATGTAGTTGTTCCAGAGAACCTGCAAGCGCGGGTACTGGAAGTCCTCCACAATGGTCACACAGGAATTGTCCAGTTGAAATCTCTCATCTGGAGTTATGTCTGGTGGCCGGGTATAGATAAGGACTTTGAAGCATAAGTACAGGGTTGCGCCATGTGCCAGGCATATCGACATGAAATGCCACAGGCCCCCTCATAATAGTCGGATGACACACATACCCTCTGGTCCTACATACACGTTGATTACACAAGCCTCTTCCAAGGCCAGCTATTTCTAATTACAGTCAACAACTACTTGAAGTGAGTGGAAATGGCACCAGTTCTGAACATGACGGCGGCGAGGACAATCCGAGAACTGAGGACATTCTTCACCACGCATGGGTTACCACACATAGTAGTGTCCGACAACGGTCTCCATTTCACATCGGACGAGTTTATGGCATTTCTAGGTGGGGACCTCATCCAACACATCACCACCATGCCATTCAAATGGGCAGGCAGAAAGAATGAACCACACCATGAAGGATGCATTAAAAAAACTAGTGGGGCGGGGACTGGCATCGCAAAGTGATGGAGTTTTTGTTAAGTCAGCACACGACCCCCTGTGTAGCTTTGGGGCACCGAACTGCAGTGGTAGAGGAGACTCACAGCAAAAATGAACAGGCTGTACCCAGACCATGCTCCCAGGACTGTAAGGCCCCCATGCAGAGCACTGTGATTGTTCAGGGCCAGAGATCGGGATGGGACACCCTGGATTCCAGCAGTAGTCATCTGTGTGCAGGGGACCATCCAATACCACATCAGCCTAGAAGATAGAAGCCTTGTCTGGCGACATTTAGACCAGATGTAGACCAGATGCACCACCACTGGGGAGCAGGGCTGCAAAGCGATGCCACATTGGTGCAGTCAACAGTCCTGGGCAGGTGGGTCGCAGCGTTCCCTGATCCGGGGTCAAACTCAGAAGAGGCAGACTCCAAGGTCGAGTGGTCTGACGATTCGCCTGACGATGAAGCAGCTAGAGGAGGAGACCCACCAGCCACCGCACTGCAACTGCCAGCAGATCATGCAGGTGATCATCCAGGACTGTCTGGGGCACAACAGGAGACCGGCGGATGCGCAGCGGATGCACCACAGCCCAAACTGTTACCGCACAGGTGGGAGCTGCTGCCCGGATCGTGCCAGTTACAGAGAGTGAGGAAACCACCCAATGCATACTATCGGGACTTTGTAGCATGCTAGGGGTAACCGGGGAAGCTCCTCCTAGTGGGAAGGGGTGTTGTATACTGTCCCATCCAGTGTGGGAGAACCAGGGGTACCGATTGGGCACACACTAAGTGCGGGAAAACATGAAGGTTCTTAAGCAGGTGCCTGGCATGGAGCTGCGTCTTCGGTCAGCAAGCCCCATGTTGTAGTAGTAAATGAGTTAAGCTCACCACGTGTCCATGCCCTTATTACCCCCCACCCAGTGCACAACTGTCACCTTCAGCTCTTCCAGTTTAAAAGTAATGCTTTCCCTCTTTTCATGACTCTGTTTATGCCATGAATAAAATATGGTTGCTAAAACCCTTGAAGTTTGGGATCTGTCCAACTCCCAAATAATCTGTATAACAATTGTGGGTACTGTACTCTCCCATCTGGAACTAGGAACTGCTCCCCATTATGATTTTTGCATGGGTTGAAGGAGAAACAAGATATCTGACTTCTGGCAAATCTGCCTATATATTGTCTTTTTGAAACGCTTGTCAGTTCTTATGGAAGTTCCTTATAGATATAGGTTTCACACTCTTTTGAAAGTGCATTGAATCTGTTTTATAATCATGGATTTAGTATTCTTCTAATCTTGTGCTGTATAGGACAATTCTACCAGTTGCTTACATTATAGGTTTCAATTGCTTCTGCTGATTGTTTTGGGTGACTCTACTTTTTACTGTTTTCATCATGTATTACTTCTGAAGACTTGTACAAGGGTGCAATAACTGTACATCTGACCAAGCAATATTCTCAGGACTCAGGCAGTTGCCTTTTCTATCATGGTTTGTGCAATACATCATGGTTACTTACGCCCTCTTCGCTAGTTGAAGACTATCACTCACTCCATTCCATCTTTGGTCGCATTAGAACCAGAATGATGACTGCTATTTATATGGGCTACTCCCAACTGCTCAGATTCAGAAGTCTGAACAAACAAATCTGTTCATCATGATGATTTCAGATGCTGCTGGCAATAAGGTCAGAAACTAACCATTTGTTCATGAGAAAAAAATTAATGCAATAGAAGTCAAGGATGAAACTCACTGTTGCTCAGTAGCACTTCCTTCCCACTTCCTCACACAATTCCTCCAGGCTTTTAACCAGCCAGTGAGGCTATTTTTGAGCATAATTTTAGTACTCTTTCAGAAAAGACCCTAGACAAGGTCACAAACTTCCTAAATGATGAGTTATAAGCAAGGAGGAAAAGTTCAGACAAGCATCGTGAAAGCATCCTCCCGCTTGTCCCTATCAATCACCTGGTCCTTGTTTCTCACCTGTAACAGAGGACTAAACCCACCAATGTTGAATATTGTTATTTTATTATGGACATTTTGTTGTTATGCACCAGTGGCCCCCAACCTTTTGGGCACCAGGAACTGGTTTCATGGAGAAGGATTTTTCTATGGACTGGAGGGGGTGTGGTTTTGTGTGCTGCCAGCATTCAGCAAATGGGGTTAGGCTTGTTTTCATGGCCCGGTTGCTGGCATGCTGCGGACCAGTGTTATAGACCACTGTCAAAAGATACAACAGCATGCACATTTAATGAATAATACCAACAACCTGGACAAGAAGAAGAGTCTTTTGTTATTCTTCAAGAAGGTTTTGAGAACTCAACCAGTGTTTGAAATTAATTCTGCAAGTATTCACCCTTTTTTTATTAAACCAAGGTTGCTTTCTCTTTCGGGTAGGTTTCCTATCTACATGGCAAAGAATAAGTGAAATATAGTCTTCTCCATAATGGGAAAAATGAGACCTATTTGACAGACACAGAGGACTGAATATTTTATTCAGATCAGACATATAAAGTATGTAAGTGTGCATATGTAAATGGACAAATCTCTACTATTTTCTTAGTAAACAAGATGGAGAGAGTTTAGCATTATAATTGACTATGGATCAAGGTGAAACTGACAGATTAATTCCCTTTGGTTTAAATAAAAATGGTAGTCATACCACTTGTTGGTAGTTGTAAAATTGTGGTTCTAATGAGCTTGCGGCAGAAAGAACAGTTTGAGTTCAAGAATGAACCTGCTAAAGACTGCCTATTTGCTCTGAGAATACACCAGATCAATTTAAAGAAAGCAACAAGGTACTCAGGCACTAAGACGGCTGTCTGATTTTCATCGGACTAGCATGTTTTCACAGTGATGTAATTCCACTGACTTTGATTGAATTACTCCTGATTTATATCAGGGGGGAAAGATCAAAATCAAGCTGTTAAAACTACATTGGTATGTGAGAGTAGGCCCTCAAACAGCCTGGCTTGTCTGTTTGACAAGAAACGTCTTCTCTGCTGTACCTGGTAATCACAGCAATGAGCTACTGCTGTAAGCTCTGGTCATCTTTTTTATCTGTATAAAACAACTTTATCTTTCCTAAGGCTTTATTGGAGTCTGTGAAATGTACACCTCCCATTTTGTTTAAACATATAATTTGAAAGTTGCTATGAGCTGAAAGTTGAATATATATGTCAACTAGCATCCTATTTTTAGGTGCCAGCAAATAAAAGAAGTATTCAAAGTTGAGATAAAGCTTGACACTTAGTAAACACTGTACCCTGGTTAATACTGACCAGGTATGAAGTGGAGGAGAGGGAGGGAACAGTGACTACTCAACCCCCTAGGAAATAATGATGATGAACATTCATGAAAAGAATTACCCCAAAGTGAGACCTACTAGAAAAGTACCGTAAATCTCATGGGAACACATGACTGTGGTTACATAGACTCAAGAAACTGATTCCATTCCTGTTTAAATCAACAGGTTTGTGTACTGCTTCCTTTGTAAATGTGTCCACATCCTTATTTGCCCATGATATAATCATTAAAAGGGTACACAGTGACAATGAAATTCAGAACTCAGAATTCAGTGATTTAAAAAATAGCATAATTGTATCTTGAAAGAAATCAGACACCATATGATTCAATAGAACTTGGGACTAAGTTCAAAGCAAGTTAGAAATCAAAATCTGTTCGCCTTGGAAAATCACAAATGCTGTGAGTTTTTAAGTTATGGGCTGAAATTTTTAGGAACAATTGGTACAGATGATATGAAACCCTGTTCTACTTCAACAGGCATCAACACTACCAATACAACCCTCCAATATGAAGTGGTATTTTCTGAACAAGTCTGTATTGGAAAAAGTTATTGTATACATATAATGAAAATAATTAAGCTTATTGGGAAAAACTTGAGCAAAGAATAGGACTGTGGCCAAACTGGTGAGATAATTGAAGAGTATAACACCTTGTTTAGAAAGCAAAGTTCTATTTTGGATCCCAGAAGACCTGCTAATCTACAACTTCATAAAAGAAAAGAAAAGTTCTAAGGATTATCAACCTTTACTTTAAAAGCAAGGCATGCCTCTATTATACAACTGTAAGTTTTGATCAGTTTGGTTTGTTATTTATATGACCCTTACTAAAACATGTTCCCAAATCGGATTCAGTCATTGGAAAGAAGATCTATTTCTATAATAAAAAGCATACCACAATAAGATTACACAAAGTATCTTTATGTCTCTTATCTCATCCCATAATATATCCGTTTGGCTAATCTTCACCAAGTTGAGATGATGGGAATTATATTCCAACACAATTGAAGGGCACAGACTGAGGTAGGCTGAATTAGGTTATACATATTTGCATGGAAATCAATCTCACTGCACTATTCAGGTCTTTTGAGTTGATATGCATTAGATTATGTTGACACTCTTTAAAATAGTTATGGAATTCCTATAGTACAATCCATCCAGACATTATTTTGCTCTTCAACGAATGGGAAATGCTCAGGAATATGTAT
>JANHFO010003505.1:62513-73402 GCA_032468095.1 Pareas carinatus | reverse complement strand
ACCCTGAGGAGGCCCTCTCTGTGGGAACGGACCGGTCGGTGGGAGGTATTAGCTGGCAGAATGCGGTCCTGTAAATAACTGGGTCCTATGCCATGGAGCGCTTTAAAGGTCATAACCAACAATCCTAATTAATGCCAAACCATCATAAAATAAAACCATTATGCACAACAATTTAAAGAGCTTGTAGGAGATGACCAGGCTGAGCCCAAGGGAGGGGGGTTAAACACATCAGTAGTCATGAGTCCCTGCCTGCTCACAAGAGATCTAAGTCCAGCCTTTTTGAATGCCTTCTTGACTCTCACTACTTTCCCTTGACCATTAGTAGTTCAGATTCTTGTAGACACCTTAAGCTTGCAATAAATCTTTATACTTATTTGAACTGCCTGAATCTCCTGATTTCCCCAATGCTTGACACAGCCTATATGGGTTCAATAAACCATGTACCTGTAAATAAGTGCTTAAATTGGTAGGTTAATCTGATGCTTCAAAGCTATATTTGGCCCCCAGTAAATTTGAGTGAGGCCTTAAGAATCTCTCCAAAAGTTGGCCATTGAATTGCAGTTTTCAGTATGAATAGAGAGTAATCTATTTAACTGAATATAATTAATTTATGTTCAATTAAAGTCCTTTTCTTTGATCTCTCTCCACCTAGTTTTTGAAATATGACTGGCAGGTGCCAGTGAAATGCTGAGTATAAACCCCAAACCCCAAATATATTATGTACTCCAGGGACAATAATTTTCCAGGATATCTGCTTATAATGATGCATTCAGTAGAGGGGAAAGCAGAATCAAACTGCCTTTTCAGTTTAACATTTATTGCAAGCAATGACTAGTTAATACAGCAAAACAAAATTGCACAAACTACATGACAAATTAAAATATACAGCATGTCAGAAGAAGTGGGGATGTATATAAGCAATTTGAAATCTGTCACCTGGCCAAGATTTGAAGTTAAATTGTTGTTAATATTATCATAAAATAAAAATAATGTTACTTACCTAGTTTGGCCAAAGACATCCTCTCTCCACAGAGAGAAAACTCAATGGATTACTTTTCTCAAAGAAAAATGGTAAACATATTTTACTGAAAACAAAACAGAAAGAACTTTATGTTATTTGAAGGGACAAGACAATGTGAACCATAAGATTTAGCTTCTATATTCTAAAATATACTTGCAAAAAAATACAGCCAAGACATTTAATTTTATCTAAATATCCTATAAGGAATAAAGTGGTTACCACTATTTCTGCCTATCATGATGAATCTGCTATTCTATTGACATATGCTATAAATTTAATTCAATATTGTGGTTTAGATGTCTCTTTTGATAAATTTCACTGAACATCTGTGCTAAGAGCTGTTTCACTAGTTAAGGAGTTTGAAATGTAGAGAGAGGAAAGGAAAGATGATAATTAAAACAATGTTCATGCAAATCAATGCCATAAAGGCTCATTGCCTGGTTGTTTTGGAAGTTAAAAGGATTTGAGTAGTTCTTGATCCTATTTTACAAAAAAAGTTTATCTTGGTTTGTCTTGATTTTTTTTTCTTAGTCTTAGATCTTGACCTGTGCTTGTCTGATTTTCTATCTCTTGTATTATAGGCATATTGGAAATAACATCTGTGGAAATTGGAGTGGTGGCCGTTAAATCCATTAACAGCAATTATTACCTTGCCATGAATAAAAATGGCAAAGTCTATGGATCTGTAAGTATATTTCACTTTCTAGTATCTAGTTCCTTCTGTCTGCGCTATATACCATTTCCCTGAAAATAAGACCTAACCTGAAGACAAGCCCTAGCATGATTTTTCAGGATGCTCATAATATAAGCCCCACCTCAAAAATAAACCCCAGGTAAGATTGTCAACCAGATGGATGCATATAGTGCCGTATTTTCCCCAAAATAAGACCTAATGCATCTTTTGGAGCAAAAATTAATATAAGACCAGGTCTTATTTTGGGGAAAACATGGGATCAAAGCACTTACTTCCCCAAAGCAAGATATTGTATATAAACAGGGAGCAAAGCCTTTTTAATGTTACTATACTGCTGCTGTCAGGCAATACCCTTCAAAATGATTGGAAGATGCTCATGATTGAAACTGAGACCTTATACATGCAAAGAAAATGCTCTTCAATTACTTATATTCCATTGTTTCAAGCTGCTGTTATCCTTTCTCTTCTTGGACTGGGAATACCTTTTGTAACTCAGAAGACATGGAGAATTTTTTTAATAGGTTGCTTATATACCTGGGGTAGCATAAAACTAATGTTTTTAGTTCCAATAAATGTTTTCAGTTTTTCTGGGATTAAATATTCCCCACAAATAACCATATTTAAACTTCAGTCTGTCCATAAAAATAAATTCTGCCCTGGTAGTCATGTTTCAAAGTTATAAATAATCTGGAGTGCAACTATGTCCAAAAGATGGGAAGTATCACATGATTAATTAAATTGATTTGTTGTTTGCCTACCTGGTGAGTCTGAGGAAGTGAAAATTATTTTTTACAAAAATGAAATCTCTCAAGATCATTCAATATTATAGGAAATTTTTGGTGATCTTGCATGTAGCCTTGCAAGATTTCTGAATTCTCATGTGATATCCAGTATATTCATGTGAATACAGTATAGAAGGATCATGGGGGATGAGCAAAAAATAAAAATGGCAGGAGAAAATGCATGAGGAAAGATCTGTTCTTATTTTATATGCATGAGCTACAGTATATATTAAAAGGGATGAGGCCTCAATCATATGTTTGTGCCTACCATCTTGACTTTTCTTAACCTCATCCCAAAAAGCTCCATCATATTAAATATTTGGGGCGTGGGTAAGATTACCAAGTTTCTTAAGAATTGACTGTCCATAAGATTTTGGCCACTGTAATTTGCATGGAGGAGGTGGGTCTGAATATAAATCTGAATATATTTGTAGCAATTAAACATTTTAAGAAAAACAATTTTCATTTAAAACGGGTAATTATATCATGATATATAGCTATCATATAATCTTCTAAATAAATAATAGATAATTTACTTATTTTTGTTTAATTTTAATTTACATTCAAAAATAAATAATGTTTCATATTTATTTAAAATAGTTTTTGTATTATAACTATCAGGCTTTGAGCCGTTTGAAAAGAGTCTCGTCTATGTACCATCAGAAAAATAGTGATTTGTTTTGTCAGCAACTTAGTTACAGAATTTTTTCACCAAGGCAGTGTTTTATGTGTTTGATTTTTCTTTGAAAGTAATTTAAAAGTAGCTACTAAGATTATTGGAAGAGCAGGCACAAAAACAGCCAGATGTGATTGAAGCCTGGGAACCGGACCCCTCATCAATCAACAGGAGTGCTGGTTTACCCCCAACTTATCAAGTACTTAGAAGGTGGGGGAGGCATGAAATAGAAGATATTACATGTATAAGTTATGATTATGATGTATGTGAGGGAATTTTTTGATTGGATCCTGTTTACATGATTATATCTCTAATTGACTTGTGGTGAATGTGAGTTGAGGCAAAAGGAAAAGAAATAGTGATTTATAACAACGTTTGAAAAAGAATGATATAGAAGATATTAGATTTAAAAGTCATGATTATGATGTATGTGGAGGAATTTTTCGATTGGATCCTGTCTTTATGACCATCTCTCTATCTGACTTCTGATGAATGTAAGCTGAAATGTATTAATAAAGTATTGAGATTATTTTAAAAAAAGAAGGTGGGGGCAGGGTAGCACAAGGAAACAACACCAATGACTTAATAGCCAGTCATCAAAAGCCCAATTTACATCTAAAAAGCTACACACAACAGTCACTACATAAATACCACACACAGAACAAGCCAGAGCAAACAGAGGAGTTTATTTATTTATTTATTTATTTAGATTTATATACTGCCCTTCTCCCTTCTCCTGAGTTCCCTGCAGATGGACTCCAGCATGAATCTAAAAGCTTGAAAGATAAAACTTCTGGTCCCAGTGACCAACCCAGATTGGACCCTGTAATTTCTTTAGTTTGATATACTAGTTAAACCACTTCATTAATTCTTGCTGTGAGTGATAAGCATGTGAAACAATAAACGTAATAGATTAATCTGATTATTGACTAGACTGAAGTTCTAGAAGGAAGGCTATGTCCTATAACCCTCAAAGCCCCTTAATATGGCAGTCAAAAATATAATACTTGAAATGGCACTGCATTCCCCTAGTGTTCATATAAACTTACCAAAGATTTAATTATTCTTTTTTCACAACCAAATAAGGAAATGCTACCAAAAATATTTGTTTTTCCTCAGAGGTCATCATGAATGCTTAGATCTACTCTGACCACGTCTGCTATGATTGTCTAGAACTGAAATCAAAATACTGTGTTAGTTTGTAAATTACTTTCCTACTTAGGTCTCTGGCTTACACAATATTCTATGTAAAATTCATAATTATGCCAGAAAGCTCTAGGGTGGTTTCAGTGTGATATGACTTTGGCTTTTACAAGCTTATGAATACATAAAACAGCATCAATAAATTTTTCTCTAATTATTTTTCAGCATAGCTTTTTCAAAAAAGAAGTTCATGCATAATAAATACAGCTGAAAGTTGTGGGTCTAATATTTGTCATCTTTTCTTCTGAAAAGGAAGATAAGAGATAGAGCAATGCCATATCTAGAGGTGAAAACAATAGTAGCAATAACAACAAAACCACTTTAGAAGAATCAAATTGAATCAGTTTTGAATCATTCATACAGTAGTTCATGGTAGAACTTGTTTCCTAGATAACTGAAGCAAGAACCAAATACATTTCAGAACCAAGCCTTAAACCAGATTTGATACCAAATGAATCAACAGAAAGCACTTGCGTTTTTAAAAAAATATTTTAATAATATACAAAGGGGATATCTTAATTAGGATTATAAGGGATGGAATTTTAGTTGAAATTGACCAGATCTGCATCTTCCATATATTATTGCATAACTGTAAGAGATAGCTGTGATTGTACTCTTACAACCATAATTTAAAAGTACTTAACATTTTAGAGAAATTATAGTTGTATTTGATTTGTCCTTCACTGGGACACTTCACAAGTCAATCACTAATTCTGTATGCTACTTCTTTTCTTCTTCTGTTTGAGAATTGCTAGTACAAACTTATCTGAAGGTTGTTAGATCCCTTCTTTTTTCCTTCTCAGTTCCTCCATCTGGTAATACAATATGTCAAAGCATTCCTTCCATAATAAATAGCCACTTCTATTCATAACTTCCAAATTCCCAATTATTTGAAAAAAATATAAAGCATAACTTTAATGAATGTGGGGTCTAAATGGATATCAAACCCTTCATATTTGTCTAATGATTAGAGAAGAGTAATCGTGCTTGTGATTTTTTCATTGTTTTTGAAGAGTTTTAACTTACCTACTTTTAAAGATGGCTTTAGAATCTCCAAGGCTTAGTATGTTTATTGTGCATACTAAAAAGCAAGCATAAAATATGTGAAGAGAGAGAAAGATATTAGTAGTGTTTCTCATTACAAAAATAAAAGCATATCCATATTTGTTATTCAAGTAGCATAATTTGGCATCCATCTTGTGTGTCACCTCCCTCCCTCCCTCTCTCTCTCCCCCTCTTCCCTCCATCTCTCCCTTTCTTCCTCCCTTCCTCCCTCACTCTCCCTCACTCTCTGAATGCAATTCATTTTCCAGTTTCATCCACTGCAGGTCTTAGTCCACCTATCTACACTATGTTAATTGTGATCAATAAACACCTCAAGGTTGCCTGATCTTGCTTTAAATAAAGCAAAACATACAAGCTAAATACTGAGCGTGTCACTTAGAAGACCTAGATCTATGAAATGCTGCTCCTACATTCCAGGCAGAGGTACCATGAGTTTGCACACATTTTACTTTGAACTTCTTTGACACGTAGATGCTGCTGTTGCTGCTTCTCTTGCTGTTACTGTTGTTGCAGCACAGTGAGACTGTATGCTATGCCACTAATGTTTGAAACTGAGTGGATAGGCAAATTAACTTATTCTAGCTTGTGCGCCATTTATTTGTCATATCTGTTTATCAAGCAGGAATGATACAAACAAGGGAGAAGAGAAGATGTCCAAGAAATGTTTATTGTGAGCTTTGATGGTTGGGCCTGAAGATCCCTTTTCAGAGGGAAAAGAAACTTGCCATTTATGGGCAATAGTCACTCTGGGAAACAGGATATTTGACCTTTAAAATGGACCTTTTGATCTGAAGCATGTTGGGCCATAAAATAAATGTTTGTTGGATACGTTGATGACCATCTCTAGCTCTCTGTGCTTTGAACCCTATGGTTCAAGCCTTAATGGTGCATCGCCAACATATGTATAAAAATCAGCTCTAACCATACCCCAAAAGACATCTATTTCTTTTAATTGTACATAGTGGTCTTCACTTCCTCACCATCTGATATTGTCTGTGTTTTATCTGTGTTTTTGTCTGTCTGTGTTTTCTTTTTCTTTTCATACAGAGAGAGTTTAACAACGATTGCAAATTAAAGGAGAGGATAGAAGAAAATGGATACAATACATATGCTTCATTCTCCTGGAAAAATCATGGAAAGCAAATGTTTGTGGCTTTGAATGGAAAAGGTGGGACAAGGAAAGGACAGAGAACCAGGCGGAAAAACACTACTGCTCATTTTCTTCCCATGGTAGTTGACACACAGATGAAGGACCTCTTCTACTGATAGCAGTTGAACCAAAGATTTTGTCAGGAACGCTTTGTACTCCTCTCAAAGGCAAAGACCAAAAACAGATCAGGTGTCTGCTTGACTGAAAAGAGGAAGGTTCTCTCTGTTGAACTATGAAGTACCTCTAATTAGTTACATGTCATATCCTATAATCAAGACACAAGCTGGATCAAATGGGATCAGAGCATTTTCCAGTGGAAGCAGATTATGATTATTATTTTTTATCTTGCAGATAGAACTGAAAGGATATGAGACAATGTATGGGTGATGTTGGGGAAAGTTATTTATGGAATACTAACTCAAATCAAAGAACTTCATTGAAGCCTAATGATCCGATGAACAGTTAAGCATTTACTGTAAGAACATGGGTCATATGCAAAAAGAAGAAAAGATTTCAGAATGGTCTCATATGAAAGAGATGAATAGAATTAAGAAATATAAGCATATTAAAGTTGTTCTAACAAAATAAATAGTATGGTTCCACATCTCTTTGTATGCTAATGCCATGCCTTTGTATTTCTCCCTAAGTTATTTATTTAATAGGATGTTAAATATCTTTCTTCTCTTTTTTATTGTTTGCAAAATTTTCTTAGTTGCTTCCTCTTGCATAATGGTTCTTTTCATGCTGTCTGTATTGTTTGCAAGATTGACAAAGTCAAACCTTGAAACCTTGCCCAAATTTCCATAAATACAGGAAGAATATCACAGATCCAAAACATAGGACTGTAGATTGTGTTCAGTTCCTCTTCCCTTCTCCTCCCTTTGAAACTTGTCTTTTAAGATTTGCACTTAAAATCAATAGGATCAGAAATGAGTGGAAATGGCAACAGGATCTGTATGTTTTTTATAAGCATCTGCTTCCCTCACAGATCCAAAACTTTCTATAATGCATCATCTGAAGAGTCTTGCTGCTGTTTTGAAATGGACAGAATTTATTTGGATACTCAAATGTCATTTAAGGCTTGTCCTCAACTGAATTGAAATTGAATCATAATTATTCTCTTTTTTAAGTAACAAGGCATAACTAGATATAGCCATATGTTATGGCAGTGTTTTTTGTAACCTCAGCCAGTTTAAAATGTGTGGGTTTTAATTCCCAGAACTCAACTCTGAGAGCTGAAGTTCATACAACTTAAAAGTTGCTGAGGATGAAAAAAGCTGTTACACTAATGCAATTTCTTTTCAGAAAGACTTTGAATTAAGTCTGTTGAGCTAATAACAGCTGAGCAGCTATTCCTTTACATTTTTTTTTAAAAAGCCATTCCTTTGACTGCAGTTTATATCAGAAAATAGCCCTGAAATACATGGTGTTTAAAATTGCATCCTCAATCTAAATAAAGTTCAATTAAGGATATTTTCAAATATTACATAGGCATTGCCAAAGAGAAAGGATATTGCATTTTGTTTACTCTATCACACCCAATGCAAAAGCATATTCCATAAACCCCCGAAGAGATCTCTTTGTTTCAGAATGCGTTATCCTTTTTGCAGGAAAACGTACACTTTCCTGTAATGACTGGAACCATGTGTTATCCATGCTGACCCTACATAGTGTTGATAGCTGTTCAGTGTTCTTGAGCATATCAGTTTAAGATGTCTGTACTTGATTCTACTAAAATTTTACCATTACAGATGAAAATAATACCTTAATTGAAGATAAAGAATTGGCTGAGCATCAGATATGAGCATCCACCTTTACTTAGGTGTGCTGACTGTCAGATGTATCCCTGGGAACCTTGATTTTAAAAGTGTAGTTATCTCTATTGATGGCGCTGAAAAACTCTCCATGCAAAACATAAAAGATTGATAGAAGAATTTCAGGTTTATATTGGTCAAAACAAGTGGTTGTTCCCTTTTCATTTTGATCATTCCTTGCTGTTAATTTTTAATGCAGGGGTGGTTAATCAATTAATAACACATTCCTATGCTCCATGTTCCTTTTGTACAATCTTTGGAGCTTCTTAAGGCAAAGGGATTGCAATGTGCTTACCACCTCCATCACTATCCTGGTAGATTAACTCTCAGCTACGCCAATAAAAGTGGGAGGAGCAAAAAAAAGGCCCAAATCTTGGTCCAACACTTCTGTGACATCATTTCAAACAGTCATCATTTCAAATCCCACCCACTGCATCCCTTGGCCACTAGGGGGGAAAAATTAGACATTGCTTCCTATGCCTGAGAAATGGATTGCCCCTACTTTAATGGTTAGAGGCTAGGCTTTTTTGTACTATATCTTTCAAATAAATAATCCTAACTCCAGCTCCTGTAGATTGAAGGAGTACGTTCTAGAAAAGACTCCACAATGTGAGTCCCAAAGGAAAAGAAATGCCTTGTCATCTTGGGATGAATATTTAAGGTCCGAAATGGACTGTGATGATGATGAAGCCATTCCTGGCCGTTTTAGCAGAGTCTACAACGACTATATTGAGGAGAATGGATCTATTCTGGTATAAATTATTTGAGAGGATTGCAGCCACTCTTTTTCTTATGTGTATATAACTCTTAAGAGCCAATCTACAAGCAACATCTTTCTTACGATGTTTATCAAAATATCTGCAATGGCTCTAAAGTGTAATATTGGGCATAATTTTAATGGAGGGCTTTCCATCCCCCCAAGCTTACACAGAATAATGCAATCCTCGGTTAAACATAATATCAACTTCTTTCCATCTGAAATAAAAGCTATATGATTTTTTTATTATTATTATTTTTCTCTTTAACATTAGAGAACTATGGATCAATATAGCCATAACAAGATTCATTTTGTTAGAGCAAGTTAAGTAGAAACTGTACCTCCAACCAGCATGTAGCACTCTCTTCACAGTGTATCCCACTAAATAAATGAAGAAATGCTTATGTCTTCTTTGCAGTGTCTATAGTCAAGAGCAAATGTAGTTTGTTGTTTAATGAATATTAATATTCAAAATACTTTAAGGGATTAAGTATATTGATACTGCAGATGTGTGTGTTTTTCCTTTGGTATTTTTTTCTCACAAAAAGAATGGGTTTAAATTGTTTGGAAATAGTAGTTTGGTACAGATGCTTTACAAATGGTGTCCTTTTTGAAATACTGTATTACATCGATTGAAGGACGCCACCGATTATAAAATGCACCCTTATTATTCTAAGTTAGAGATAAGTTTTCAGTTAAATGCAGTGAGTTCTATCCCAACTCCACAGCAGCCTAAATCAGCCAAAGGGCAAGCCCTTGGTGTATAAATAGGCCCCGCCCCATGCTTGGCGAGGCTCTGCACACTTTTCCTTGGACCGGCCCTGACAGCAGCTACAGCAATGGCTGCTAGCTCACACATCCCCACCTCCTGTTCGCGAGACCACGGTTGAATACGCGCAGCTTCTCAGAGCATACCCTTTACCCTGGTAAGACGCCATCGAATATAAGACACACCATGAATACAGAAACACCAAATACGAAAAAACATGTGTCTTATAATCGATGTAATACAGTAATGCATAATTGTACAATGTTGATCATATTGTTGATCTTTATTGTGCTCTTTGCTATTTTCCAATTCCCTGAAAAATCAACTAGAACTGTCCGGTGGGGAAATTATTCCAGAGTGTAATATAGATTGGTGCAGGTAGTCCACTGGTGCAGGTTATGACCATCCTTGAGCCTGCCCATCATGACCGTAACTCGTGATGGTCAGAAGTGACTGACCTGATTTTATTACCTTTGTTGTGGATGTCATTAAGCAAATTGATGGCTGTTAATTGAACACTGCAGTTGTTACAAGAGCGGTTTTGCCCAAAAAACTGGAAGTAAATGCTAGTTTCTTCAAAAACATTGTAAAATGCAGTGATTGTGACATAAATGCAGCCTGGTTTCCAAATGCCCATTGTGTGGTCACATGACTGGGAGGAGGTGAAGGGGAAACTCTCAGAACTTGAAACCCAATAAGTACCCCCAGTTAGGTCTGTCAGAACTTCAAATGGTCACCATGTCTACAAATGGTTTGCTATAGCAGTCCCCGACCTTCCTAGCTTGTCAATTTGGCTCAGCGGGTAGGTGACATGTGAATGGCAGGAGCATGCGCACACAGCTCTGTTTGTGTGAGCAATGGGTGTGCATGTCCTCCACTCATGCAAATGAAGCTTTGCATGTGAACGGCAGGCAATTTAACTCTCGCGCAAGCTCTATGCACACACTTGACCATTGGC
>JANHFO010003505.1:11763-23232 GCA_032468095.1 Pareas carinatus | reverse complement strand
GAGGAGGAGGAGGAGGAGGAGGAGGAGATTTTAAAGATCAATTTAGTCAGAATCGATTTCTGGGCTTGAAAATGAAACGGTCTAAAGTGCAAAACAACTTCATGTATCTATTTTTGTGTACTGGATTATTTTACATGTTGTGCTTCTCTTCACAATAGCCAAGGGCCATGGATACAAATTCTTAGTTATAACAAACAAATCTAAATTCATATTTAAAGTACACTTTAAGACATCTCTAGAATATTTGTTTGAATTGTGTGACACTTTAGCAGACAGCATGTGGTTATGGCTGGCTTTGTAAAGGGGGAGAGATTTGCCTGTGACCGTTCTGAGAACAGCACAGCTGGAAAGACAAATGTTGTCATAACCTCCACCCACTGGAATCTGGTTGTCGGTTTAGTTAACATACCCGTTGGCTATTCAAACTGATCACTTACGAAGTGAATAGCAAGTTAAGTTATTGTAAATTCCTTCACCTCCATCTCCTGCCAACAGCTGACTCCCCTTCCTTTGTGTTTCTCAATTAAATGACAACCAATTTTACACATATATTGTATGAAAGAATTAACTTTAGGAGACCAGCAAGTATAGTGCATTCAGGAAGTATTCAGAACCCCTTCAGTTCTGTCAATTTTGTTACCCTGCAGCATGATTCTACAGTTGTTGAGATTCATTTTTTTTCTCATTAATCTACACTCTGTAGCCCATAATGACAAAGTGAAAACAGAATTTTAGAAATGTCCATAAATTTATTAAAAAGAAAAAAACTGAAATATTCTGTTTCTATAACCTTATAATAAAAGCAATATTGACTTATATGACTTTGGTTTCCTACCTGGTCTCCCTCTAAGGGCTGACAATTACTTGAGATGGTTATCAAGTAATTGTCAGCCCTTTTGCCTAACAATATTAGTGGCTCTGCATGGAAAAATGTGCTCCAAGAAGTGGAGGTGCACATGCAATTCTTGGAAAAGATATGGCTAGTCTAAGAAGTTGCAGATAGTTGATAGTTATGGTGTATAACTACCACGCAGCCTAACTCATATTTTTGTCTTTAGATCTGAAGCTCTCTTCAATTGTAATGCATTCCTGATTTTAAAAACTTCTGTCTATGCTGGTCCTCTTAAAAAAACAAGCATAACAGACTTATGATGAAAATATAAGTAGGCACATTACATTTAGAGAGTTTTTTGAAATATGAAAAACTAATTCCAACGGGATATTCACATGAATTTAAGTTCTATACAATAATACATAGGCTATCTGATGAATCAGAATTATTGGCTCAAAAAAGGCCATTTGCCATGTTCCTGACGAAAGCACTTTTTTCCCCCTTCAAATATAAAAGTCTTGACATGGATGGCTTTGGAAAGATCTGACAGTTTAACTCATTCTACTGTGAGTTGCAACACTTATGATTGAGAAATGATGCCTCTAGTTATCAACTCCAGAAAAGTGACTTTTGCCAATTACCGCAGTTGCTAGCTTTTACCAATCTTTACAATGCAGTTTGGAAAATTCTATATTTAGACTTATTGTTCTTCCATTAGATGCATAGACTGTGGTTTATGAATAGAACTGGATAGGCTATACTGAAATTGAATAGTCTGGTGGGGTTTTGGTCCAAGTCTGCAGGGTTTCATTACCTAGCCAGCTGTGGTCTCAGAGTCAACATTTTCTTTCTCATAATGTACTATTTTTAAAACTCTGTGGAGAGCCTTCTAAATGAATTATTCTCTGTGGAAATTCTCCTTCTTATCAACTTCATCAGCAATTTTCATCTCATGCTCTTCCTCTTTCTGTCACTTGCTCTGTTGTATGAAGGCAAACATTAAGCATTCATCACCTCACATGAAGCCACTCCATGCCCTCTTCCACAGAGTTAGAACTTCTATTTAAAAGACGGGAACTACCAATGACAATTGTCTGGATATTTGTTCAAGTTAACTGTCTCATAATAATTTTAAACCAAAACCTAGAAGACCAAAAGAACCGTCAACCATATGGAGAATCTCAGTCACCCAGGTCATGTTTGTCCCAAAGGTGCTTTTTCAAAAGATAACTGGGCTTACTTTGTTTTTCCTTGAAGACATTTCCCTTCTCATCCAAGCAGCTTCTTCAGTTCTGACTGAATGGTGGAAGATAGAAGAATTTATATTCCTTACAGTCATCTGGTCATTAGTATTCTTTCTGAAAGTCATTGAGACCACTTGGAAGTTCATCTGTGCCCTCAGGGACACCTGAATAGTGCAGGATGTGCCACACCTATTGCCTCTATTCAGGTGACCCTGAGAACATAGAAAAACCTCCAAGAGGCCTCAACATTTTTGAACCTAATAACTATTCGATGAAATATTTGACTATAGACTATAATCAAAACGCTTTTAAAAAATGTTTTAGGGGAGGCAAAATTGAATGAAATGGCAGACTCATTAAATCTAAAAAAAATTCAGCTTCATAGCTAGAAAAGTTCACCACAATAAAATTCTGAAATAATCCTCCTGACCTCTTTAAAAGTAAACATAAGGAAGCGGGCCCCGGGCAACTTCCAAATTGTCCAGCAAATACAATTGAATGTCTCAATTCAATGAAGAAAATGTACTACTCCGATGTAAAAAAATGCTATTTAAAAATACATTTTTACTAAAGTTCAGAGCACTAATCATTCTGTCAGTTTCTTTTCCTGTGGAGACAGGCATGATGGTTTGTTTTATTGACAAGGATAGCCTCTTCTGGAAATACCATAGTGAGAAAGCTTTGTATGGTGTGACTTCCAAAATCTCCTTACTCAGTTCTTAATGATCACTTGCTTTCTTGGCTGCCAAGTTTCTTTAAACTTCAAAGCATACCATATTATGGAAACAGTGCAGTCCACATTGCTTCTGTTTTAGTTTCACCATACTTTCATGTATCCTAAAATATGGACAACTCATAACTAAAATTAGGGGGAAAAAATAAACTTGTTTCATTATTGGGCTCATTTCCATGAAGCATCTGGGAAAACTGGCATAAGTCTTGTCAACTTTAACTAGAAAAGACCATTTCATCATTCCATCAGTGAATCTGTTTTTAAAAAAGCAGACTTTCACTGTTCCACTGGTGAATTGATTTTTAAAATAAAAGTCTCCAGTATTTCACCACACTAGAAGCCTAGGATGCATGGCCGCTGAAGGCAGTGACTAGTAACTAAAAGGGAGGACAGAAAAGAAATTCTGCCACAGCGCACAGGAGGCTCTTGGGGTGGAAAAGATTGCCCACCGTAGAGTGAAGTTCAATAGATGATTCGGAACTGATAGAGAGCTGGAAATTCTACTTTTGATGCTTAGCAGGAAACATCTGGCAAGGGATTGCCTTCCTGGTGGTCTGGGAGACAATGTTATATATGTTTTGCCCTAAGAAAAAACCTGTTACTCATGCACATGATAGAATTATCTGGTCTTGTGAATTATGGAACCAAAGTTCCTGAGAACCAACAACAACATATAGGGTTACTTCAGAGTAGTTTCTTTATTATTGTATGCCTGTAGATAGAATCTTGCTGTATTAAAGCATAATTATAGATATGCTATAGATATACTCTGTGAACTGCTAGGGAGGAGTCATCTTAAGTTCTCTTCCTACTTACCAGATTTTCCAAGCTTTGCTGCCTCTTTGTCCCATGGGAAGCAGCCCCTCCCTCCCGGGACTCCAGACTACATACCACCACTGTTCCAGAAACTTCTGCATGGATACACGTGAACCCTAGTTCATCCTCACAGTACAAAACAATGGTTTAGCATTACATGCAAATGTAGCTCAATGCACCTTAACCCATCCTTTGCAAGAACCAGAAACTGGATTCCTCAAGTATTTTGTAATATAAACAAAGTCAGTTTAATAAGCGTGTCATCTCCTGAAAGTATTTTCTTGTGGGTAAAGTAGTTATCATTTTCTGGAAGGCAGCCTAACTTTAATAAAAGTGACTCCAACAGAATAAGAAAGAATTTCAGGGTGGAAATTATGAAAACAAACAATTGACCACAGTTCAATTTTGTGGTGCAGTAAGCAATGAAGAGATGCAAAACTATAACAAAATCCTGCCAAATCTTGTGAAGAATCAGTTAAATTTTAAGCACAGACAAGCACTCAGGACATTCATAAGATCCTGTGTTTTCTAATACTAAACTCTAATTGTCAAATTAGTAGTTAACTATAAATCCTAATTAGCAAACAATAGATTTTATTTCTATAAACAGTCATGCACCTTGGGGAAAACATTCAGCAAAATATACAGACAAGATGACTGGAATGTTTGATGGACACAATTCCTCTCACAATTCCTCTCAAAGGCACATTTTATTGCACTTATTATTTCTGTGGTAGTCACTGAATTTTGATTCCCTTTGCTTTGGTGTCTAGAGCCCATCTTGGTTGCAGACTCCAAAACTGGAGGACTGGTTCATTTCTCAGAGGGATCATATTCTAAATGAAGGAAAATCTAATTTTGTTCACTGGCAGACTTATATAAGTCAAGCCTATGCAAAGTGGTTTTTTAAATCTTATACACAATGGAATAGATTTTTAAGAATGCTCTATTTATGTAATTGCTCAGAATTATCCACTAAATTTATCACACAGTTTTGTCTTTCATTGAAATGGACTGCAGATCCATAGCTATTACTTATTGAAGGAATAGGCAAGCTGCCAGATCCAGTCTATTTTCATGTAGCCTTTAGCTGAATTGCAAAAAGTTTAGCTAATGATCTCTTCAGATATCTGTTAAGAGGTCTCAGGCCAGTCCATGTAATTTTCCTGCTTGGAAGACAGATGAAAAAGTATTAAAACGAAGGGGGGGGAGTCACATTAGGGGGAAAATATCACATCCAAACACAGCTCCTAGCAATTTCTTAAAAGTTCTCTGCCTATATAAAAAAAACTGGGGAGTTTATACATTATATTCAGGGTGCTTACAATTTCTTTCATGTGTTTTTGAGTTTGCTTTATTGTAGGAGGTGTTAGATGATATGCTAAAGTTTTACAACTGGCATATTTTCCTCAAACTGAAAATGTAATAATACTATCAATTGCCAGTGCACCTTCTCCCACAGGTCCATTTTCCTGTTATGCTTCCAAATTATACTGTTTTCTTGCCATTTGTTTTATCTGCAGCATGTTATTTTCTTCCAGGCCAATGAAGGCTCTTTAATGGGCTACTTCAGAGGCAGAAATATCTCCCTAACAGATTCAGTGCTTACTACTTAGTAGAGCTTGTTCAAAACTTGAATGATGCAGATATTTATTAATATCTGAAGTAGCCCATATTTCTCCGTTGCTGCATTCAAAACCATTTTCAGTAGTTCCTATAGAAAAAATGCAATATAAAATATATCCATATTAAAGAATATGAATTTGCAGTCCAAAAAAGGCCCATCAAAGACATTTTTTCATGTTTTCTTGCTTTGCAATGTTACTGAAGCAAATAAGCGATAGATATCTTCAGAATCTACTGTATAACAAGAAACAAGGCTTTCACAAGTACATACTAACTAAATACAAGAACATATTTCTTCAGGCAAAATAAAATAAAATCACATGGCCTTCTCAGTTATGCCACCTTGGAATACTTGATAATCTTGCAAAATTTCAGCTCACTTTTATTTTTACATATGTTTGATTTTGCTTAATGCTAAAACAATTATGAAATAAAAATCAACATTCTCTCACCAAATAAAAAAGGAAGGAAAAAAAGAATAGATAAAACTAAAGTGGATACATAAAATACTGACCTCCCCCCATATACACATACATATCTAAACCCACAAAGTCTTCCAAAAGAAGATCTCAATCAATGATGATAGAGTTGGAAGGGACATTGGAGGTCAGCAGGACACCTTATACCATTTCAGACAAGTGACTATCTAGTGATGAAGCACCTACAACCTCTGAAGGCAAGCTATTTCACTGGTTAATTGCCCTCACTGTTACAAGGACTCCCCTTAATTCCAGGTTGCTTCTCTCATTGATTAGTTTCCATCCATTGCTTCTTGCTTGACTTCTGATGCTTTGGAAACTAAGTTGACCCCCTCTTCTTTGTGGCAGTACCACAAATATTGGAATACTGTTATCGTGCTACCCCTAGTCCTTCTTTTCTTTAGACCAGCTATACCCAACTCCTGCAACCATTCTTCATATATTTTTGTCTCCAGGGCCTTAATCGTCTTAGTTGCTCTTCTTTGCACTTTTTCTAAAGTCTCAACATCAGTTTTGGAAACTCAAGATCTGGACAAACGGGTGACATTCTTGAAGAAAGGTGCCAACAGTATTTATCTGATAATGTGCAGTAAAAACTGACCAACCAAGAGGAAAATAAGGGAAGATACCCAAAAGCCTGGATTCATTTATAGGAAATGTCTCAAAGTACTATAAACTTCACAGTTTTCCTTCTGTAACTTTTTCCAGAAAGAGCAATAACACATTTTCTTTTGTCCCTTCTCTCATCTTTGAAAAAGTTCCATATAGATGGAGATGCACTGAGGCATTTCCTTAAACAAATTATGTGGTTTTGTTCTTAACCTTGGGGTACAGGTTCAGCTATGGATTTCTGGAGAATTTTTGTTTCTGGATTCCTTACTGAAAAAATCCATGTCTGGATCCAGGTTTTCCAACGATGCAGGGTGTGGGTTCCAGGGTGCCGTTTGAGATCCAGCATCAATCTTTATGAAAAAAAAATCAGTTATGGCTACCAGCCATTTACTAAATGGATCTTGGCTAGCCCTTCCCTTACCATATTTTATAAAACAAATAGAAGCCTGGATGCCATTTGCAGTCAGAAATCAAAAGGTTTTAATACCAGACTCATGATGAATAGAAGCAGAAAAAATGGGGGAGGGATACAGAGAAAAACCCTGAAAAATCCAGGAAAGAGTAAAACTGTGTGTGACATCCAGTCATGTGTGTTTTGAATTACTGTACATTAATCAAATGTTTTGTGAACCATTTTAAGTAAGTGGAAGAGACTAGTGGAATGAAACAATATAATCCACTACAGTGAAAACATGCATGCCCTAGGGGAAGAAAACTTGCAGTTTTGTTTGCCATACCATAGCTTCACAAGAGAAGGGGGGAGGTGTTGTTGATTATTTTGTATGTGAATTCAGACAATTGACTAACGGGCAAGTAAAAAGGTAGGACAAAGAATGTTGGTTATCATAAGAGTAATTTTATTTATAGTGCATTTATAATTTATGAGTTTACTAGCACTCATATAGGTTTTAGCCATTATTGTCTTTAATATTTTGTTGCTTCTCTCTCATTGGAGTTCGACAGCTATAACCAGTCATGGTACAGTCATAACCTCTAACTGTACTAAGAAACAAAAGAGAATTTTTAAAAAGTTTCCTTTTGTGTAACTTTGTACCTTCTTTTTGTAATTTTGCTGTAGAAAATAAGAAGTTGGAAGGAATAAATATAAAAGGAAAAAAATGGGGAAAACTAATATTGATTTATTATTTTATTTAAATATTCACAGCATGATCACTTTCTCAAGTATTGTATCTCAGGCAGATTACAATCCATAAATAATACTGTTAATCCATGATGCAATTTTTAAAAAGCCATGTCTTCACATGATGATGTAAATTAGGAGTGTCTAAACTTGGCAACTTTAAGACCTATGAACTTCAACTTCCAAAAATCCCCAGGCAGCGATGCTTGCTGAGGAATTCTGGGAGTTGAAGTCCACAGGTCTTAAAGCTGCCAAGCTTAAAGCTGCCACGGCTGTAAATGGACAGTGTTAGCACCTGCCTGGTTTCCAGGCAAAAATGGAAGCATCCATTTTTACATCATAAAAGCTACAAACTTGATAGCAAAAGATTCCTTCCACTGTGTAATGAAGCAAGGTTAGCAGCAAGACATTGCTGCATTCAGGTTTTGCTGCTCAGGAAAATACATGGCAGTGTTTTTGGTTCCTTTGGACACACTGCAGCCTCATCTGCCTTTAAAATCAATAATATATGATCTACTGCAGCTCAAGCTTTCATTAGAGCATATTTGAAGACCACATGAAATTGCTATAAGTTGTCCTTTCCAAATCGATCATATTATACAGTTCAAGAGCCCTGGTTGATTCCCTCACCTATTACACAGGAGCACAATATTTATCACACACAGAGACACATTTTCAACTGCATCTTGCCACGCACTATAAACGTGTCCCATTTAAACATCTAAACCACAATAGACAGCAAAGAAGAAGAAGAAAGAACCACACACATCCTGCCCTTTTGGACCAAACTCCCATACATGAATAATTAGAAGCACAGAAAAACACTCTCACACACAGATAGCAAAGGAAAGAGGCAGCTGCTTGTCTCAAACTCTTCCATTTTCAATTCCACCAATGAAAACTTTTTTTAAAAAAAACAGTTTGGAACAATAAACAGGAGAAATGTAATATAAACAATCTGTGGCACAAATGGGAATAAAGTGTAAGCAGTCAGGAGCGCTGCGGAGGGTTTATATGTTATGTGGTGTTTTGTTGTTTTTAACTCACTAGTTACTTGAGTAATTTTGGAATAATTTGTCTTCCCTCTTTGTTAGTCAAATGGATATTAGAAAGTCAGTCAGTGGCAAAACAGGGAGGTCCCAGGGAACCCCAGACATCTCTTAAGTTCCTTTAGAGCATTATTTGTCTACTTTGACAATTTTAAGAAGTGAGGATCTCAACTCTTAGCATGCTGGCTGAGGAATTCTGAGATTTGAAGTAGTCAGTCACCTTTAAAGTTGAGATTAAGAAAAGCTGATTTAGACCTTTCAATGAACATGGTTTCAGATGCCTCAAATTATCTTGGCTGATCTAATATCTTAGAGTCTTAGTGTAGAGAAGAGTAACAAAGATGCTCCAGGAAACTGGAAGCTAAAACACATAAACAACAGTTGCTGGAAATGGGTATGTCTAGTTTAAAGAAAAGAAGGACTAGGAATGAAATTTCCAGACAGAACAATTAATCAGTGGAACAATCTACCTTCAGAAGCTGTAAATGCTCCAACACTGGAAGTTTTTAAGAAGAGATTGGACAGTCATTTGTCTGAAATGGTATAAGATTTCCTGCCTGAGCAGGGGGTTGGACTAGAAGACCTCAAAGGCCCCTTCCAACTCTGCTATTCTTGTCCAACTTCCAAAACAGCCTTCTTTGGGGGTTGTCTGTAAACCCAAAGAAAAGAGAATATCTGCAGAGAAAGTTTGCATTTTATAGACCAGCTTCAAAACAGTAAGGAAGCGCGTTGTAAAATAGAGATGAGCCTGGTTTGACAGGTATTAATAGCAGCAATAGTAAATAATGAATGTGCTCATGTAAATCAGTGGCTCGATTCAACAGTTTGGGAAATGGCTTGTCTCAATGGTCCCAGTTATTTTGTTGTTGTTGTTGTTCAATGAAAAAATAAAAACCATTATCTCTCTCTTACCAAGTTTACCACATGTGTTGTTTTAAAAGCATAAAATGCTCTTAAATTCTCAACTAGAATCAGAATAAAGAAGGCACTATACTTCTCCAGAATTTATACTGTGGTATTTTTTTATTATTTAGGTAAAGAGATGCTAGCTAATCCTAATGTCATTTATTTTCCTTGTTAGTCTAACCGCCATAAGTTCTCCTCCATCACTCAATCATTTGGATATTCTGATTCTTTAAGTGCTCTCATTCTTTCTTCTTTGCCAAACCTTGTACTTCAGAATGGAGACAGAGAAAAAGAAATTGCATATAATGGGAGCAGTCTTAGGCATGGGGAGGTTCAGAGAAATAAGCCTATCAGGGGTCATGCATATTGCTCTTTTCCTGGTATTTACTTGTTTCTTTGTTTAATGTCATGCCTTTATCCTTTTCACGAATAACTCAAGGCCGCAAACATATCCAACACATCTTCCTCCTATTTTCCACGCAAGAACCCTGTAAGGTGGGTTGGGTTAAAAGAGAGAGTGACTGACCCAAAGTTACTCAGTTGGCTTTCATTACTAAGGTAGGACTTGAATTCATAGTCTCCTACTTTCTAGCCTGGTGCCTTAAACACTAGATCAAACTGGAATATACAAATACAAATTGGCCTGAAAAATGTAGCTGATGTAGTTGAATGTATAATATAAAATCAAACTGAATGAAACCTATTCATAGTCCAGTCATGGTACATCTACCAGAAAATAGAATTAGACTATTTTTGACCCATAGTTAGAGGACCATATTTTCAGGGGGAAAGGCTTCGCTGCTGTTTCTCGGAATCAGAGGCCTAGAGTGTTACTCTTTTCTTTGTTTTAAGCCACACTTTAATTGTGATAGAAGCAGCAGCAGCACATTTTAGCTGTGTTGAAAATGCCCACCTATTTGGAGATGCTAAGTGAATCAGAGTTTGATCTGCAACTACGGTCCAAGAGGTGACTCTCTTACAAGGCCAGAGCTCTGACATTAAGGAAAAGCATTAAAATGGCTAATAAAGATAAGTTTCTTTTTTATTCATTTGAAAATTTACTAGGAATGTGTCCTTTTAAGTTTGTTTTGGTTCTGGTGAAAGTTCATATCCAGAGGGAGTGAAAAATGAATCACTCCGAATCTTTCAAGGAGCATAACCAAATGTTAAATGTATTATTTGGAATTCTTGGTCTGAACCTGGCTTTTTGATTGCAAACATATCATTACCCTGCTAGGTTACATTATGAGTGCAAGTCACTGTGGGATTGACTGTCTATTTATACATACTGTATATAGTAGTTTGTCTACCTATTTATATAGGTAAGGCAAAAGACAAATGTTAGATCTGGCAGACAGGATCTGGACGGATGCTGATGGCAATCAGGAAATGGACGTTTCCTGCCGCCTCCAGATCCTGTCAGCCAAAAAGTAGCACACAGTGCTGATTGGCTGCTACACACAAAGCCCTCTCTATTTAAAGGTGAGGCTTGTAAAATAAAGGCTCTGGAATTTTACTGTTAGTCAATAAAGAAGTTTGTTACCTGAATGCTGTGTCCAGCCTCATTTCTACCCATTGATCCAACACTGGCAATGAAGGTGGGATATGGAAGGAGGACAATGGAAAGCTGAATAAGTTACCAGCTACAAAGGCAATTCGACCCGGCGAACAAGTGGAGATGTTCCAAACGAACAACCCAACCAAAGAGAAAAATGCTGATGATTCACCTGCCTACGCCGTTTGACCCAGCAAAAGACACTTCATGACTCACTTCGAGTTTTTCATTGAGGCTCACAATCTCTCGAACATTAATGATAAACGCCGAAAAGCATTGTTCTTAAGTCACTGCAGGCAGACACCTTGCCCACAATACTCCAGATATAACGATGGTCTATAAGCAAGAAAACAAAGTCCAAATAGTCGATGTGGCAATACCGGAAGATGCAAGAATCATTGGTAAAGAGCTAGAAAAGACAACAAAATATCGAGATTTAGAAATAGAAATTGAAAAGCTTTGGAATAAGAAAGCAA
>JANHFO010003505.1:0-11663 GCA_032468095.1 Pareas carinatus | reverse complement strand
GTTGAACTCCAATATTATTTGCCAAAATTTCTGTAATCAGTTCTTTCAAATTCTCTTTACCATCTTCTTTAAGTCCATGTATCCTTAAAGCAAACTCCATCGATCTGTATTGCGTTAACACAAGTTCTTCATCCATACTTATCAATCTTACTAGTACAATTTCACACATACTTCTTCCATCTCTTGTCTAGCCATTTATAAAAACAATTCCGTGACTTGAAGCATACTGAATCTTCTTTATCTTTCAACATTAAAGTCAATCTATCCATTTCTGCACATTCTAGAATTTTTCTAATTATTTCTTCATCTTGTATCATTTCTTCATTCTTCCAGTTTTGTGCAAATACAATCCTAGCTGCTGTTAATACATGTGGAATCAGATATAAATATTGCTTATTAAAATGTTCTGGTACAATGCCTAACAAAAATAATTCAGGTTTAAAATTTATCTGTATTTTCATCATATCTTGTAACCACTTATGAACCCCTTTCCAATTTTTTTCAGCATACGTCCACGTCCACCACATATGATAATATGTACCTGAATCATTTTTGCACTTCCAACATTTGTCTGACACTTCTTTACACGTTTTAGAGCTATTAACTACTTTTTAGAGCATGGTGCAGTCCTTGATACTTCTTTCTTCCCAAATGTTAACCATCCTTGTCATATAACAATCCCACATCCCTAGCAATTCAGTAATCCACTAAATAGTTTGGTTCATTTATATCTCATGGAATTTATAATTGTCTCTATCAGCCCAAAGATCTCAGCCCTATAAATTAGTTGGGGAGGGACTTTCCAAACAGAAAGGTAAGGAAATCAAATTTCCTCTGTTGTTTGGGACAAAACAAATACCTTTAAAGATCACAAAAATTCACCTTGATTAAGCTTAGAGGTCAATTCTTTGATATTGTAAGAGAAGGAGTGTCAAAACCTGGGAGTGGAGTGAAAAGAAGCATCAGCCTAGAATTCCTATGTAGCCATAATAAAACTAAGTCTAACCCCTCTTGAGTGTTGCTGACCCTTCTCTAACTCCTAGCAGGTGCCAATCATTAGTTGAGAAGATTCTTGTATATAGGCATGAGTAGCAATAAATCAGTTTAATTGGAGCTTCACATGTGGACTTCATCTTTTGTGCCTGACAGATCTCAAGGAACTGAAATGATTTCTTTGTTTGATAAGCTACTCATCCAATGACAGATAGGTCCTAAATACAGACAGATGAGTCTTAATAGGCCTAAAGTCATAACTTTCTTGGACTCATCAGTCTATAGTCTCCCAATCGCCTAGTGGTCCTAGTAACTCATTATCTTTTCATAATCATATCTTCAAAGTATCAGACCAAAACATTACATGAAAAATGGAGTGCGAAGCTGAATTCAAAACCTTGAATTGAAGGAGCAGTTTTTCCATTTTCCATTTGATTCTTAATCTGTCTATGCAACTTCTGAACAAGGGTAAACTAATTACTGCTGTCTATGATTCATAATTGCAGCCCTAAATTAATCTAGCCAATATTACCCAACTGACATTTTTCTGATTGATTTGGGGGTAGTAAAACTGTACATTCTTCTGCTTGTTCCTTTGAGATGATATTACTTGAAAAACAAGAATTATTTCAGGATTCAATCTGAGTCGGTCATTGGGGCCAGAGATTGTGTCTTCCGAGCTTTCAGATTCATGCTTGAGTCTACACTTCCGGTGAAGACGGCTAGCTAAATTTCTCCCTGGAGTGCAGCTTCTCAATTACTAACAGAAGGAACTGGAATTGCTTCAGTTTACATGACTCCCTGGGTTAGAGGGGCTCATCTGAGTTTTCGTCCAAGACTCCCTGTGACAGCACAAAGTTTGCAAGAGTTTTCCAGCCAGGCTCTGGAAGAAACCTGCATTCCAGGGGGGGAAAGGACTTTAATCAACTCGTATTTTGAGCAAGCAGCCATTCGGAATATATTTTTCAAGGGACAGTAAACTATGTCTTTCATTTTTTAACTACTTTAAAAGACTATTAATCTTTATTAAGCTAAAAGATGCTTTCCTCTGTCACAGTTCATTGTTGATTTTGGGGAAATCCTTCTTTTGTGTTAAATAACAAGCAGACAGTTGTTTATCCAAGCCAAAATAAAGGAAGCGTGGAATATTTTTTTGGGGGGGGAACTGATGGAGGGCAGAAGCCGTGGCCTTATCACTTTTAATAATTTATTGCTCTTTTTTGGTGGTTGAAACTTCTTGGAGAAGAGAAAAGAACAACAGCTTTTATTCTTTGACCAAGATGGAGGTGCGAATCATTAAAGAAATGATTAAAGATATATTTGAAAAATCTTTGAAGAAGATACAACAGATTGTGGAGCGGTTCTATTCTGAGGATGATAGAAAAGCTTTTCAGACTACCACAGAGAAAAGAGAAAGCGATCAAATTACTGAGATACAAACAGAAAACAAAGCAGACAAATCACATAGTTTGGGAATTTAGAGGTGACACTAAAGTTGACTGCAAAGAGTTACACATAAATCTTTCAACACGACTGAAAGAAGAACTTTCAGACAATTTGCAACTTTAAAAAAAAGTTAATTTGGGACTCTTTATGTAGGCATTAACAAGGTGGGGAAATATCTGGAAAAAGAGAAGTTTATAATTATTTAATAAGCATTCCTAAGAAGGGAAGGAATTTATTTTATGAAGATGTCAGAAGGTGTGACTTAATCTTAACGAGTTAATGGAAAACAGAACAGATTTTTCCGGGTTTGATACTACTAAGTCTTAATTTAATAGTTTGAAAATGTATTTCACAAGCTTTAAGAAGTATTTAACTATTGTATGTAAAAATATGTATGTAAAAATAATGGTTAAGTACTTTTTAAAACCTTGTGAAATGATAATGGAAGTGTAACTGAGAGTACTGATTTTAAGGAAAAGTTAAAGAGCTTAAAGAAATGTTTAGAGTCCTAAAAAGGAGGAAATAGGAAGAAAATATTCTATGAGCTTCAGTAAGCTTTAAAGTCTGCGTATTTGTTTAGGAAAAGTTTTTTAAAATGATGTATCCGTTTAAAGAAATGCTCAGATTCAAAATGGAGGAGGGGGAAAGGGTCAAAGAACTTGATAGTGAATGTCACTAACATAAATGGTGACAGTATATAAAGAGTACCCACTGCAAGGAGGATAAAGTAAATTGATTTATCTTATTTAAAGAAGAGAATATACTTAGGTAGGCTTTTTTATTTGAATATCACTTCTGGATTTTATGCTTGTGGTGGGGAAAAAAAGGAACTTCAATTTTAGGTTTGCCAACTAGATAGAATTGTTGCAACAGAAATGGCTAGTAACAAATTAATGGGTAAAAGCAAAAAACCTGAGCCTGTAATGTTATTTTGTACTGTGTTGGAGAGAGTTTACAGTCAACATTTCCTTTCCTTTCCTTTTTCTCTCTTCTTTTCTCTGTCCCACACACTCTCTTTCCCATCTTCTTCCACTCCCATCTTTTATTTTCATTTTCTTTGGACTTTAACATTGAAAAAAACAGTAAAAATTATTATAAATGTAAAAAAAAAAGAGGACAGCCCAGAGCAGACAGAGAATTTCCCTCAGGATGAGCTTCGGCACAAATCCGAAAGCTCAGAAGACAAAACCTCCTCTGACTGACCCAGATTGGCTCCTGCATTATTATTCTGGGACACGTATATTTGCCTTCATTCATGGAAAATAATTATTCCACATCATGAAATAAGAAACAGGATTAAGCTTATAAGTGATCATATGAACTTGATGGAGGCAATACCCTGTTTCCCTGAAAGTAAGACATGCTCCGAAAATAAGACCTACTTACAGTTTTGCCTCTCGCTGAAATATAAGGCATCCCCCAAAAATAAGACCTCCCCAATAATAAGGCCTCCCCTCCAGTGCAGCCGTAGCAGACAGGAAGTTCTCGGTGGAAAAATAAGACATCTCCTGAAAATAAGACCTAGCGTATCTTTGTGAGCAAAAATTAATATAAGCCAGTGTCTTATTTTTGAGGAAACACAGTATATAGCTTAGTTAAAGGTTTGTTAAGAACTATAAGAAATAAACTGAGATCTCGTAGGGTTGCTAAAACGCCACTAAAACTCATAACTTACATAAGAAGATGGAGAACCTAGATTTGGGACTCATAGATGGTAGTGGGCAATATAGTAACTTCAAACTTCAGTTAAGAGAAGAATATATGACATATTAAAGTGTTAAATTTGTGAATAAATGAAAATATAAGTTTTTATTATTATTTTATTCCTTTGCTACTGGTATAAGAAATAACTCTTACTTTGTGAAAAGTTAATAAAAAGATTTTTAAAAATATAAGGAAAGAAGTTTGTTACCTGAATGCTGCGTCCAGCCTCTTTTCTATCCATCGATCCAATAGTAAAGGTTCTTCCTGTACATGCGTGCTAGTCAAGCCGACTCTAGGGGCAGCGTTCATCTCCGTTTTAAAGTTGAAGAGCCATCGCTGTCCGAAGCCATTCCCAGAGTCATGTTACTTTCCCACTGAGGTGGTTCCTATGTTTCTACTTGCATTTTTGCATGCTTTCGAATTGCTAGGTTGGCAGAAGCTGGGACAAGGAACGAGAGCTCACTGCATTATGCAGCACTAAGGATTCGAACTGCTGACCTTACGATCGATAAGCTCAGTGTCTTATCTGCTGAGTCAGAGGTTTTCAAACTTTTTCAAGCTGTGGACCCTCAAAACATGTCTGTTCTGGGCAGAGGGGCCAGATGAAGCAAAGAACCAGGAAAGGGTTAATTGCTTCCTTTATCTGACCTCTAAATGGTGGTCAGTTGTCAGTCCAGGGGTCAAGAATCAGAAATACACAAAGTCCAAACCAGGTCAAACTGGAATAAAGATTCAAAAACCAGGCCGTGGTCAGAAACACAAAAATATCAAACAGAGTTCAAACAGAGTTCAGAGTTCAAACAGGAGTCAGAAGTCCAAGAATTACCAAGTCCAAAGCCCAAGTCACAGAAAAGCTGGGTCAGAGTTCATCCAAAGTCCAAAGTCACAGGAAAGCCGAATTAGAGTTACACAGAAGCCAAGAGTCAGAAATCTGAGCAGAAGCCACAATCAAGCAGTTGCTGGAACTAATCAACTGCTTGATTGCCAACTCTTTCAAGCCTCTGTAGAGGGTGGGAGCTGTCTGCCACACCCCCAGTGACACCCAGCAGATTGGCCTGTAGTCTCTCTCTGAATCTCACAGTGTAATCTTCTGAGTGTTCAGGCATCTAATAAAACATCTTCAGCTGTTGCAGCCTCCGGCTCTATACCAGCATCTTTGTCATTGCTTTCCTGTTCATTCTCCTCCTCCCCTAACAAAACTGGCAAGACAGCTGTGGGGGAGGGTGGACAGGCCGGGGTTGGAACAGGCAGACCAGAGGGCCCCTCACTCACTGATTCATTATCTGAGTTCTCATCCTGCAACTGAGCCCCTGACGATGGCTGAGGCACAACAGTGCCATTGCTACATGGCAGCCCCCATTCCCACAAGTTCAACTAATTAAAATTGAGCAGAGAATCAGCATCAAATTGTGTCAATTATATTACTTTTTCCAAATTTTTCTTGACCTGGCTGCGGATCTCCTGACAACTTGCCATGAACCTCAAGGAGGACCCCAGACAACAGTTTGAAAACATCTGTGCTGAACCACTGTACCCCTATATATAGGTAGGCAGGTTTATATATAATAGGGTGTTACCTAAAGAGTAATGAAACATCTACAAGCAAATACCCAAGCTATTCTGCCATACAAAGAATTTGGAAGGGAAAACACCTCCTTAAGTTCCAACAATGTCATTTTCTCCATAATCAATAATTGGACATAATCCTCTAACTATAACAGGGTCAGTGGCTTTCAGTTTCATCTCTACCCATACTATATGTTTGGACAAATTGGAGAAAAGAATCCAGAAAGCATCTCCCACCATTTACATAACTGAATAAGTAGCCATGGTCTTTAATCTTTAACAATAAGATTAAAGTCAATTAACAGTTTCTCAGTTTTTAGTTGATTGTGAAACGGCAAGCCACGGTTTTAGTCTCCTCCATTTCTCCCTACCCATGCTATCCCTTGTCCTTGATTATGAGGTTCACTATGCTTATTAAGAATCTATAAAACTAATCAGTTAATAAAACGATGTGACACCATATCCTTGAACAAAGCAAAAGCAAAAAATGTGTATGGAAATTCGATTTTTGGCCATGGCCATAAATTTTAAAAACCTGACTCTCGAGTTAGAATGTTGGTCTTTGATGAGTTTTTTAAAAAAAATCTCAGTAGGTAATCAAAAAGATACAGTATATATTAAATAGAGCACAGTCATTGTTGTCCAAAACTGACAAATCAGAATATCATATAATGTATTTTTCATGTAATATATTACAGTTATCATATAAATATAATAAAACAAGAATACCATTATATAAAATTAAAAAGATACAGATTCATTAAATTAAAACATATGCAAAACTATCAGTTTTGTGTTCATAAAGCAATAAATAAAATAAAGCACAATCTGGCCAAATATAATATTTTCAGCACAACTCCCACAAGGACAATTCTGGCAACTTATAGACTAATGTATTTATTTTCCATAAGCTTGCATTTTTCTGGCCTTATGGCTGCAATAAATGACTTGATTTATAAGCTTGCATTGAAGCTAGGAAAGATTATGTAATCATAAATATATTAATCTTTAAGGCAGCCCATTTTGTGGCCTTTAGAGGCTCATATTCTATCTACAGTAAAGTTTCTTCTCCTATTTTAAGGTACCAGAGACTTTTGAGAACCTGGCAGCACCTCTTCTAACAAATTGTATTCAAAAGCATTGGTTTTTGTGAGCTACAACTCATTTCATCAAATGCATAGAGCAGCTAGCACATTGTTCCACAAAGTTAGAAACTTTAAGATGCATAGGCTTCAATTCCCAGAATTTCCAGCTACTTTAAGAGATATAATAATCTACTGATTAGTGTCACTTGTCAATATAACTTGCTTTGTTCTGACATGAGTTGATTCTCTTATTATTTGTCTTTCTTATTGTTTTAACTTGCTTGCATAGCACCCAGAGTTATTGTCAGTTAGTCATATAAGAAGAAAAGGGAGGGAAAAGCAAGACTACCTGAGAAAACTCTATTTCTAAATATTATTGGTTCCTGGATCACAAGATAAATCAAAATCCACCTCACAAAATTCCAGGAAAAAAGGACACTTATTGCTGAGGAAAATTCAAAGAAATAGGCAAGATATTTTTAAAAAGCAGAACAACCATATACTTAAGTAACTTTTTTTTCCAGGAGTGAATATATAAATTATTTCAAGAACTCACAAGCAAAATCTAAACGAAACAATTTCATCAATTCATCCTTCATAAAAGTTTTCATGTTTATCTCATTTATAAAAGGTTGTTCACATTTTGGATTGTGAAACATGCGCAAGAAAAAAGAATCAGATGGATATGTTTTTTGTATTAATAGGTGCTGTCAAAGCAAGCAATGTCTTTTGGTGTCCATGGTAGACAGTAGAAGGAAAAAAACTGAAGTTCTCTTAAGTTGAAAAAAGTGTGTGACTTCTTGACATGCAATATGTTTTGATTCATAAATGGATTCTCAATATATTGAGCCATTTCTTAGAGGAAAAATTAGTTAACTTTGACAAGTTTGATTATAAATCTGTTTCAGAAAGGATTGCAGAATCTCTACTTTTAACTTCTGTGCACTTTTCGCCTAACGTATGGGACCTAAACCTCTGACAAACTCTATGATGCATTTTTTCCCCAAAGCTTTCTTCTCCTGTCAAGGAGGTTTCCTCATGTCTCAAAGGTACTTTTTCAAGAGGCAACTGGACTTTCTTTGCTTTTCCTTAAAGACGTTTCACGTCTCATCTGAGAAACTTCTTCAGTTCTGGCTGAATAATGGAAGTCTGAAGGATTTATATTCCTTGGTGTGATCTGGTCATTACCTCTCCCTCTGAGAGTTGTTGGAGCCACTTGGAGGTTTATCTGTGCCCTCGGGTCACCTGAATAGCGCAGATGGGTGTGGAACCTTCTTGGAACTGCTGAAAGGACTATGTTGTAAACAGGGGGTAGATGATGTCATATCCCTCCCCCTCTGTTGAGACAGGGCTGTTCAGTTTTAATGTGACCCCTTCTTTGACCCCTTCTTGCAAACCAGTGGTCTTCTCTCTTCAGAATGTAAACTTTCTCCCATAATTTCTTCTTACTGGTTTTAACTAAAACCCAGGAAGCCAAGACGTTGTACAGCACCAGAGATATCTGTGAAAGGAAAGGCAGGACATTTGCACACAATTTTTGGCTACCCTGTAACTCAGTAAACACTAGAACACCACAGACTGAAATTCCATTCCTTGGGAGGAAAATGCAAAGCAAATTCTGTCTCATCCAGTTTATTGAGAATGATAGAGGGAAATGGTAAGAAAAACAGTTGACACAACACTGGTCTGAATTCAGTTGATCCAGATTTTTTTTTGTATTTCCCAACATCATTATTTATGAAAATAGTGATGTTGAAATAAGCCTTTAGCCCTGAGGACAGGTGAAGCCACAAAACAGTTGTGGTATGATGGTTGCTGTGTGAAGGCAGCATATTTATATCCCACAGAAACTGAGAACTGCTTTCGTGTGATTATTTAAAAAATATCTAGCACCTGTCTGTAACGCCTGCCTTGCCTAGAGCACTTTTCCATTGTTACTTGCTAAGAGTATTTTCTTCTAATGGTTCTCGATTTATTTTAACATTCGCCAGATTGTACAGCAAAAAGTAGGCAACATGGATCAAGGAGGGGGGGTTTTGTAAGAAAAAAGTCAATTGTGATTATTATAATTTGTAAATATACAGCCATGATTGGCCAAACAAATTAACATTCTTAGCCAGTCTAAACAAGAGAGAGAAACGTGCAGAATCTTTTCTCAAGGATTAAAGATTTGAGAGAAGGTTATCCAAAGTTAACTAGACAAAAAAATGTTGGGAAATGATCATTCATCATTATTTCTTCTCAAGATATTTAACTTTACAACTGGAACAGTGGGGGTTGTGTAAAGAGTCAAAACACAGAGTTATAACTGATTGATTAAAGAGCTAATGCTCCCTGTGGTTCGTCTGATGATGTTTCTACTGTGTTGAGTTACATGACTATGCTCCTGTTTGCCTCTCTTATTTACTGTAAATATATTTATTTATATAAAACCACAAGTTCTTGTCAACGTCTCTGACTTCATTTGGACACTGGCTGTGCAATTCCCTGACATTTCTGTACTTGCAGAAAATGGGATTTCTTGTCCATTTTATTTATAGCATGCTGGAATGAAGGGGGGAAAATTCTTATTTGAACACAGAAGAAGCGCGAATGGTGTCAAAGTCGAAGGAAGACATCTTAGAATCACAATAGCCTTTCCCGCTATGGCCCCTGCCCTTTGGAACATCTTGCCATCAGATGTGAGATCGAACCCTACTCTTAGGCCTTCTGGAAGGGCTTAAAACTTGACTCTGATGTCTTGGGGTTGTCATAGAGGTGCTCTAGGCTGGAAGTGGTTGGTGCAGGGACAGGCACCACTTCTGTACCACTCAAGCCCTTGGTTTTTAGTCTATATTTATCTCTTGTCATTTTAAATTGGTTTCAAATTGATATTTTTTTGTATTTGTAAGCCCATCCAGTTATTTTAGGTAGTGAGTTAGGTGGCATATAAATTTAATAAATAAAACAAATAGACTTGCTTAACTTAATAGCTCCATTCTTTGTGTGTCCCTATACACATGGCAAAACTAAATTCTGACTCTGATTCTGACTTAAAATTGTTGCCCACCCAATGACCTTGTGTTCTACACTGTCTCTGTTCAAAAACATGGAAGATATAGTTACAAAAGCCGCACACTCTTACAACTTGGGTGGGACTTCACTCCTCATATGCTTTAAGGGCATTTTTGCCATTACAGTAATTCAAACATATGTACACATACACACATTTTATAAGTATAAAACGGCTAACAGCCAAGACTGAAGCTGTTCGGCAAGCAGCATATATAAATTCTGGAAGAAGAAAGGAGACTTGCCAAGAAAAAGGAAATGGGCATGGAGCTCATTTATAGCAAACTGTGACTTTCTCCCATAATGAAAAACAAGCCTGTAAAAGTTTTTGTGCGACCCATTTTTCTGCCAGCAAACAATACATTATTTTAAATTTATTTTTTACTTTCTTCTCCTTTTGTGCTCAGCTGGGGCTAGGGATTTATCTGCCCGTTTTCTTAAAATCTTCCTTGTATACTTAAGCAGTAAATAATCAAGCTGTGTGTGTGTGTGTACAACATTGGCAGTTTCAACACTTGCAGACTGCAACTCCCAGAATTCCCCAGCCAGCTTTGCTGGAATTCTGGGAGTTGAAATCCACAAGTCTTGAAGCTGGCAAGTTTGAACACTACTGCTGCAAACTGTATACTTAAGCTGTAAAACAGTCAAGATTCACCAATTAGCATGTTGGTTATTCATCTCTACTCCCATTAAAAAATATGACTGAACCAGCTATTCATTGTTCATTAATATGCCCGTGCATGATTTATTTTCAGATGATCCACACTAATCTCTCACTTCTATCCATGTGAAAGAATAGAAGCCCCTTTTAAAATTGCAGTTGCCATACGCAAGTTCGTCATCTCAATTAAAATATCACTTCAAAACAGCCAATTCACTGAGAGACTTTATGTAGCTATTGAAAAATACTCAAGCTGGAAATAAGTTTCATTGAATTCTAAATCACTTAGTGTCCTTGATTTATGACCACAACTGGGATCAGAATGTATGTTATTAAGGAAGGCAGTTGTTGAAGGAGTCAGGCCAAAGTTTATGACTTTTTTTGCAGCAGTCGTTAAGTGAATCACATGGTTGTCAAATGAATCTCGCTTCCCCCATTGATTTTGCTTCTTGGAAGCTGGCTGGGATGGTCATTGACCGCAGGATGCTGCAGCTCTTATAAATACTTCCCAATTGCCAAGTGTCCCAATCTTGATCATGTGAATGTGGGGACACTGCGATGGTCATAAGTGTTAGGCTGTAGGTCACTTTTTCAGTGGGACTTCAAACAGTCACTAAATGAATGGTTGTAAGTCAAAGTTAATACACACACATACTGTGTATATATATATATATATATGTTAAATTATGTGTATATAGTGTATATATATATACACTAGCTTTTTGTACCCATGCTCTGCCACAGGTTTTGTATAAGTGTGCATCCTTCCAACTCTCTCTTTCTCCTTCTTTCTCTCCCTCCCTCTTTCAGTCTCTCTTTCCCCTCCTCTCTTTCTCTGTTTCTCCTTCTCTCTCTTTCTCTTTCTTTTACCCTCCCCCTCCCCGTTTCTCTGTCTCCCTCTTTCTCCTTCTTTCTGTCTCTCCCTGATTGTTTTGGGCAGGCTGTTCTCCCTGCGCCTTCAGACGCCGTGTGGCCATTAAAGTATTGTGGCCACACCGGTGCTAAAAACTCAAATGAAATCCTGCCTGCAGGGAGGGAATGCTACAACATTGGGCTTTTTGTACCCGAGCTCCGCTGCGAGGATTTTCTTTCTTTCTTTCTTTCTTTCTTTCTTTCTTTCTTTCTTTCTTTCTTTCTTTCTTTCTTTCTTTCTTTCT